>VOMN01065293.1:0-10513 GCA_014899125.1 Orchestia grillus
CGTACCACCACCTACCTGTTTGTGGGACTCCACTGGTCGCAGTCTTACATGTTTGCCTGTTGCAGGCGCACAACGACCCAGCATGGCGGGACAGCATGTGCATTTCCTTGGACTCCGAGGACAGGTCAGTATGAAAGTCATTCTTTATTACCGTGCTTGTCTGCCACGTTTGTATCCAACCGTAGCGTGTATGGTTGAACCTCTCATGTATGTACGGATACCGCATGTTAACGGATATCGAATGTAAATAATTAAGTCTACTGGTCCGAATATATATTCTGTTTGCCGAAACTTTCGGTACGAAAGTGAAGAATAGTCACGTGTAGGATATTCACGTCAAAGGATACGACATTTCATTGTCGTCTTGTTCCTGAGTTAAAATTTTAAATTTCCACTTCTTTGTAACAAAAGAAAATGAAAAAAATAATTTTAATGCTGCAATTCGTTTTTGTTAAGTATGGTGAACGAATTTTCAAGTATGCCTTTTTTCAATATTTGTATTTCAGTTATCAATAATAAGTATCATGCAATTATTATGCAGAAGTAAGTTTCATTGAAATGATGGGGATGAATTCTATTGTTTTGTGCAAAAAAAGAGTTTGAAAATAACATTAGTACCAGGAGCAAAGTCATACAGCGTTATCTCTCCCTCTAATATGCAAGTAAATTCGCTGAAGAGAGAATCAACTGTACTGCTAACCCCGGATGTGACTGCAGGTGTGCTTTGAATTGTTTCAAGAGGCATGAGTAGGGCGGTACTGAAAAACGAGAACTTATGAAAAACCCAATAAAAATGATAAAAATTCCACAAAAAGTTATTGATAGCAATTTAACCACCACAACTTGCCGTTTAAGACAGTAATCCAAATTATCAATGTTAGAAAACTCCGCCCTACAGATGGTTACTTTCACTTCAGTATGCATTCTTCCAGTCTGCTCTGGAGGTTTCCCATTGATTGCTGCTACATCGCATCTGGAATACCACGAATTTCGTCGTGAATTCTTTGTTCCAATTCACCCAGTGTTTTTGGCCTAATCGTGCAGACCCGACTCCTAAGGTGCTAGATGAATTGAAACGAAGAATTTAAAACGAAATTCGTGGTATCCCAACTGAGATGACGCATTAGTAAATGAGCAACCTTCAGAGCAGATTGGAAGAACGCAGACGTATAGGAAGATGTCATCTACAGGTCGTAATTTTCAAACGTTGATAATTTGGGTTACTTTCCCATAAAAGGCAAGTTGTAGTGGTTCAATTGCTGCCAAAAAAATTTTCGTTGAATTTTTTATTTTCATTGGGGTTTTCAAAAGTTTCCGTTTTTCTGTGTCATCCTTCATTACTTTAAAACGGTCTACAAGTTTCACTTCAATTAAACTGCCATAATAGAATCGGAGTTGGTGACTATTTGCTGCAATATTTTCCCGGGGGTTTGAAGGATGAGAGCGGCGATACAATTTCAGGAAGTGTGCAAGCTAAGAGTCCAAACTTCACGTCACAGATCGACTTCGACCCGACTAGAATCTCCTGAAGAACTGTTCAATTTCTCTTATGATGCACGGATAATTTTACGGTAATTCTACCTTCCTAAAGTTCAACACCGTAGCTCAACCCGTGTGTTTGCTAGACCGGTGCTCAGCATGTGACATAGTGTAATAAATGATAAGGTACGTGTGCCGTACGCCTCCTCGATGGAGCAAGAGATGCTGATCAAGTGAGACATGTTGTTCAGAGTATTAAGCTGTACAGCTTCACGGTACATACAAGTACATTTGCGAAGTTTCATGTCCATTGTTATCTTGTAATACAGCTTCTAAGTACGTAATGAAGTAGCTGATTAGGTATCTATGCAGTATGAGCATGCGTTAATTTACTGCTGCAGTTTGCATTACTATGCAAAGCTTTGCGGTGAAGTATAGCAAGAGGAAGAAGCTGATAAGATAACACGGAGAGAAAGATTTCCCAGGCTTGCCTCTCTTACTCAGCGTACGGATCTTTGAGTTCACGTTCAGATGCTGTGAAAATGACAATACTTTAATTAATAGTTTACGCTGGTGTAAATTAAACTAGGTTGAGCTTCATAAGTTTATTGTAGGCGAAGAATTACCTTGAGTGGAGTGTGGAGCATCATAAGAAAATGTTCTTTGCAGCTAATAAATCGTTGTTGAAATTTCACAAGCGTCTGCCAGGAGCTGCTTCAGGCCTCGTAGAAGACTACAGCGTTTTCTGTTGTTTGGAGAGCGCTTTGCGTGGAAATATCATGTTGCAAAATTTTACTTCAAGACTTCGGAAATAGGATTTTGTTCATCACTAAATAAACATTTTAGGTTTACTAACGGTTTGGCATGGTTTGCCTTAGAAAACTTGAAAGATAGATTGCACTATGTTTTATACGAGCTGGGCAGGCTCACTTGTCTTAGTTTATGTCCCTTCATATTAATGTATTTCAAGGGTCTTAGTCTGCCGCAAGTTCTTCGGGCATATGAGGAGTCATGTGATCTTCGCGACTTGACAGCGACGGCTCGTATCGGAATTGAAAACCGTCAATTCACGCTACGCATATTTGGAAAACTTGGGATTTTCAGATGTTACCGGTGTTTTGGGCTGGATTCACGAAGCGGGATAACTGAAAAGAATCACATGCGAGAAATTTCCTGCTGCTTGAGGCAAAAGCCACTTCATTAAAGTGTGAATAGTTTTTATTAATCCAAAATAAAAATCCGATGCAGAAGAATTCGAGTATATGGACGACCCTTTCGTTCTTGGGATTCGATTTCATTGGTATCCTTTAGATGATGATGTCAGTAGATGCAGACATGGACGTTCAACATAGGAGCGGATACTTTGCAATGTATTGGTGGTGAAGTCTCTCCCTGATATTACATTTACTGAAGTCGTTCAGAATGAGCTCAGTTGAACCTCCAAATTCGGGTAGAACTTGAAGCATGACAGAGGGCGCAAAACCTCTTTTTTTGAAAAGAAAGTGAGAAGGAAAAGAAAAATAGTTTATTCCAAAGTTGGTCTTATACAAAGTATATCTGCTCCAATCTGCTCTGACGCCAAATTCGAGTGTCATACTTCCATGTAAATGTGGAACAATCTTTGTGGAAAGAACATCCACATACATTTGCGTCGATTTCGATGATTTCGCGTGAAACTCATTCTTTGTACCATTAGGCTCGTATGTATGTATGTACGTCGTGCGTGCAGATGCATCTTCAGTCACGTGCTGGGTGCCATACCTGAGCCAAGTGTGCCAAATCGAATGCTGGCAGGTAGAGCGAGGTTGGTCTGCGCGACGGTTTGCCAACAAGGTCATGGCCGCTGATGACAAGGAAGTTGCGCGCGAGAGCTGTGGCGTGGCAAATACAAACACGCAAACCTGAGGTTACCGGAAACCTACCGAAACTTAAGTTTGCTGAAATTTGACCGATGTAATTGCGCCTAGTAAAACTGTTGTACAATAAAATTTGGTGTGAAGTATTTTACTTCCTTCGGAACGTTGGTTTACATTTTTATTGGTGTCAATAAGTAGTTTGTTCTCAATCGAAATTGCTCTCTGAGGTTCAGAAACATCTAATCATGTTACGCAGCTAGAATTTAACTTTCTATCTAAATTTCAACGCGAATAAAAATGTTTTATTATGAAACGGTCATTTTGTTAGGGGGAATTTCTCCATTTGCGTACCGATTATTATATTCAAATACCGAAAGTAGGGAGAAGCCACGATCATTTTTGTTGTTTTATTTTAATCGTGCAAATGAATAACGAAAACGATAACTGCTTCGCTTCTTTGAAAACGAATACGTTACCCCCTGCCCGTCGCGTCGGGCTCAGATGTGTCCGGCATAGCATTGAGTTGTATATTTATCTGATTCTCGACATGTCCCATTTTGGCTTTCTTTTCTATGATTTTTTTAGAATTATAGGAATGATCAGTTAAAACCGCATAGCCGAGCTTTGATCTTAGCTGATTTTGAAATGTCTATTAAGAGTTGCTATGTAGATCTGCACGCTTTTTGTTCGAAAAAAATATAAACTATTAGAATTCATAGAAGACGTACGTGGGTCATTTAACTTTAGCCTGATGATTTCACAGAGGTTTTTCTTAGTTTCGACAGTAACGCTAGCGACCGGAGTCCGCTTGTGCTGAGATTGCTGCGCTCCTGTTGAGACCTTGATTAATTAACTGGTCGTGTTCAGTTTTTTTTTCACGTGTATGTAAAGACGTTGATAATTTGCTCATTGTGTTCATTTAAAAGTTACGCGAGGATCCCTTCACCTTTGTGCATGGTATTGATTGCATATTTGAGTGCGTAATTTTACGATCAAAGGGCAAAAATCTTATTTAGATGCTTGAAAGGTGACTTTGGGACTTTTGTAATCATCATACTTTTAAAATCAATTCCATGCTCCATCGAAGAATCCTGGATACAAGATCAAAACTTCATCTGTATGAGAAATTCACTGAAACTTTTTGTCCAGTTAAACAGCGTTCAGTGGATGCTTGAGTGAATTTGTAAAACTGTAACTGTGTTGATTGTTAATAGTGGAGGTAGGCTACTTTGCAGCCTACGTGCGGGCACTGACTCGTGGCCAGGTCTGACTTCCAGAAAAATCGAAATCATTTGTCTTAATTTCTTTTGACTTCGCTGGGGGTAAACAGCCTGGCCTGGCCTGGGCTGAGCTCCCAAGGCCGTGCAAGTGTAGAAATTTGTTTGCTTTAAAGGTCGTAAATTTTTAGCTCGTGAAAAAACTCGTAAACGAGTTGTTTGGAAGCTTACTAGCCAAAATTTTTAGACACTAATCTCGAAAAGAAATTTTTAGGGTATGTTATCTTGACTGTTTGTTTATTTTTATCGTGCTTGTGTTCCTGATGCAATGTTAGGAATTCAATGAGACTTGAAATATAAATAACTTTACGGTTATAACATTGATTCTGAGGAACCAGTTCCCGGATCATGTGATGATCGCCTGACCAAAATATTAATTATCGGTAAGAGGAGAAGCAGAACCTGTTAAAGAACTGCCAGTAGCAACTGTTCATAACCACTGACTACTGTACTACACTGACTACTGCACTGCTCACCCCGTCGCAGTAGGAAGGAAGCACAACGCAGCTAGAGGACGCGTCACGGTCACCACTTGAGTCATTCACACAGACTCACAAGCAGAGTTTTTGCTTCGAAGGTAAAAAACTAGGATACATTATTCTGTCGGGTTCAAAGAGGAGGCATTAGTTCATTGCACTGACCACAGTCGAGTCGTCTTTTCAATCTAAATTCCACAAGCCCATGCAAAACACAGTCGAGTCAGTTCAATCTAAACTGAACCCATAAAAAACACAGTGAGTCAGTTCAATCTAAACTGAGCCCATAAAAAACACAGTCGAGTCAATTCAATCTAAACTGAGCCCATAAAAAACAGTCGAGTCAATTCAATCTAAACTGGGCCGTAAAAAACACAGTCGAGTCAGTTCAATCTGAACTGAGGTCGTAAGACATCGGTGGTCCGATGCTCTCGGGTAATTACCAGATCACTGCCACGAGTACCGTGATCGCTTCGGTGGACGTAAGAGACTCGATCTGCAGGAGCCGTGTTTGAGACTGGAAAGAGTGATCTAATTTCCAGTTTGACTCATGTGGCTACTTTTAACAGACAGTTGTATGGCTGATCTAGATATGATGAATAATGCTAGGTTGGTCTCTATCATTGTTTATTCTTTTGAGACCGTCATAGGCTTGAAGTATCTCATCAAAAATCTAATCATCATTATTATTAATAACTGCAACAGTGGCGTGCATTATGTAAGATCATTTGTTGTCTCTCGCTGCTGTGTAAATTGGTATGGGAGACGGGTTGTTAAGTAACTACGGAAAAATCTTTCCGTTTAGCAGGACGACACTTAGTTCAAGCTCTTGCCCCATGCGTGAAACGCTTTCTTACGTACTATGTTTCAGAACAATTGAATTGAGAATATAATAAATAAATTTAAATAAATTGTATTGTTGTCCGAAAAGACCTATGCGAATGGAGCTGCCCTTTTTACAGCGAGCTCAGTGTGCATCTGTGATGCGTTAATGCTGGTGCTGGAGGCGGAGCTTGCGGGACCCCAACGCCAGAGGCTGGCTGACAGTCCTGTGCGTGTACGCGCTTGTCTCGGGCGAATTTGTGAGGGGTGAAATTTCGAGTTATGTACTGAAATTCATTAAAAGTTGCTCCATTTCTTTCCTCAAGTGAAAAACTCGTTGATAATTTATTCCATCATGCTTCTTAGGTATTTTACTTATACCTTGTTTAGGCGATCATTGAATGTGATATATTGCTCTACAATTCAGTCTTAGTGGCATTTTGTAAATTGGAGCTGTTTCATTAAATAAGTTTAATTGACCAATGGTTTCCTGGTGGTGGTGCAGCTCCTTAACCCTATCACTCCCGTTGGGATAATGCGTCCCACAGATTTTGTGGGGGGGTTTTGGAGTGCAATTGGCGCCTACCCCGCATTTGTGACGTCACAGTACCTACACTTCGCCAGTTACTCGCAGCCTCGTGAGAACTCTCAGCCAATTAGATCCCGCTTTCATCAGTGGCGCAATGAATTTCATATCACTTGTCATGCAAGCGAGCCTAATGTTTTTTATTATCCCAACGGGAGTGAAAGGGTTAAAGCTATTTTCTTCAGTTTTTAGTGCATGATGCGAACAGAAATTTTCTTAGGACTTTCATTGAACATGCTAGTCAACTGCTGAGCTCTTTTCCGCCAGTTCGCTTTCACCAATCTCCCCAGAGAATACCTGTCGCGAGTATTCAGAATTTTAGCTCTGGCTCTATTACCACAGAATGACTGCACTTCACTATGTTTTTTCCATTGAACTATTATTCTCTTCACACGCTTAAGTCGTATTGCCATTATTTGAGAAACCTCTCTGGCGGATTTCCCAGACCGATGCAAACCTATAGCCTGTTCCCTCCGACATAGATAGAGGTTTGTTCTGTATGTTGTTTTTCCAGCGGGATTATTCATGCTTGTACCGGAGAGAGAGGAGGTGCCATGTTGACTACCAATGACACGAACGGAAGTATTGTTACTATATTTTTTTTATAATTCATTAAGAGGAAATCTGTTTCAAATTGTTTAAATTACGTCTGCATTTTACCAGGGTGCGACAAAATTTTTGGCCGGGTGGTGTAATTTGAAATAATGCATACGTACACTTCTTTTCGTATGCGACTGTGGACGAAGCATAGTCGATGTGGTACGTGGTGTGCTCTCCCATGCTCCTCATTGAAACGTAGAACACAGAGCGCCTACAGAAGTTGGTGTCTATCGCTAACGAGTGTCGCGTTGTTACCATTTATAATCCTTTCCACCCCGAGTTAATTTCCAGCTGTAATTGAGCATTTTTTGTTTCGTGCGAGAATGAATGAAATGATAATGGGTGACGTGCAACAAGTGCTTTACTCGTCACGTTTTTGACATGATGTTGAAAGGTGAATTTTAGCGCGTTAACGTAATATGAAAGCAGTGTAAAAGTTAAATTTACGTGTGAAGGCGTAGTTGGAAGACCGTGAAGGGCTCTGAGGATTTTTCCTGTGCTACTCATTTCTGGACTAGTTTTGAAGCATGCACTATTTTTTTTGCGCTCAGGAATAACATTTTCAACAATTTGTCGCACGTACAGAATCGTGTTCTTCATAAATGTTATTTTGTATAGACTATTTCATGCACGTTTCGTTTTATTTGCAAGGTCTCCGTTTTGAACCTAAATCAAATCTGAGAAAAAAATACTTAAATGGTCCAAGAATGTGTCCTCAAATGAACATTGATTTAAAGGTTCAATTATATTTCTGGAATGATTTTGCGTTCAATTTATGGAACAACCTTCTTTGCAATTCGTGCTGAAAACTAAGGTGAAATTATTTACGTTGATTGTAATGACTTTCATTGTTTAAGGAAATGGTGTACTTGAAATGAAAATGACCAACCATGTTCGTAGAGGCTGACAAGTAAAATACAAGTATGAACTGGGCACAAAAGTGTAAGCGTTAAAGCCGTCATTGAGCTTTAAACGCAATCCTTTACCTCGTCATTTTTAATAATTGCATTTTATAATTTTGAGTATTTTATGAGGTTAATTACCATCATGTTTCAAATTAATCGTAAATAAAAGCTTATTAAACTATGAAACTTTCGATTGTCAGCTTCTGTATTTATGAATTTACCTCGAAATACACTATGCGTATGTTTTGTTATCTCAACTTTAGTTCAGTATAATTTGGTTTACTCTGCAAATCAATGATTAAGATCCAGTACGCTCGGTACCTCTTTGGCTAGACACTCTTTAGTTTCATAGTGCGAGGTGGCACAGATAAACGGGAATTTTAAAAAAATTAATAAAAATAGAAGAAAATCCAACGAAAAGATTTTACTGACAGTAATTCGACCACTACAACTTGACTTTTGAGAGATAATAATCTAATTATGACTGTTTGAAAATTATGTCCTGTAGATGGCGTCCTCCTCTACGCATGCAGTCTACCTACAGGCTCTGGAGGTTTCGCTTTCATTGCTGCAACATCTCGGCTGGGATCCCACAAATTTTGTCTCGAATTCTCTGTTCCAATTCATCCAGTGCTCAGTGTTCCAAGTGTTTTCTAGATTCTATTTACTCGTTGATTCAGATGACTTAGCTGATGGGAGTCAAAGAGGCCTTCACAATTTGCAAAATGGCTTTTTCATGACATCAAAAAGTGATCAAACTACGAAGTAAGATTATTCGTATTCCGATGTGACGTATTCAAGTCCGTCAGAACAACATTGTGAAAAACCTGCATTCAAAACTTATCTCCGGTTTATTTAATATTTAATACCTGAATATGACACTAACATAGCTGGTAAATACGCGCATGATAATGATTGAATATGCTTTAGAAGTTCACCTCGTATGATCATCACCATAAGACCGAGGTACTTATTTGGCCGAGTTTCGTTCTGTTAACCTAGATGCAAATTCTTCTCATTTGGCTTTCGCTAGTCGGTGTCTCTGAGATTTAACTGACGTTGTTGTGGTAAGATCAGAGACAAGTTCGTGTTCTTTGTTTAAAAATTTGTTTCAAATTTCATGAAGCACGGCCACGGATGGTGAAGGCGTTGGAAGATGGTAACGTAAGGGTGCTACTAAAGAGTAGAATATCGCTTGACTGCAGGACGAAGCATATCTATGTAGGGTGAAAGAAGCAGTGCCCGATGTCGGGGCGATAATGAATTTTAAACTTCGTATCTCGAAAGTTTCTCACACTCTTTTCATACGTGGAGGATGTCGGCCCATCCTGTTGCCTGATTTAATTAATAGGAGTTTTTTATAACACTCCTACTTTTGTTTAAGCCTTCAATTTTACGTCTGAATGAAAAGTTTTCTCCATGCCTACTCTTTCAGCGATTAGTGCTAAAACTTCATGCAATCATTCAATTTCAACATTCACTCACATCGTGTTTCCTTGCTGTGCAGTACTGTGTTCAGTAGCTCACCTCAGCTATAGACAGGCCTTCGGAACATCAATCTCTCGTGCCCACTATACTTCTTTTAATTTTCATACTTTCTTTAGTATCTCTTCTTTGCCTTTTCTTCCTTTTCAATCTTAATTTGCTGTTTCTAGGCGTAGGGAATCCGGTGTGGGAGCACACCGGTGCATAGATTCCACGTTTTCTACAGTCCATACTAAATGGTCCCTTCTTCTCTTCGCTCTCTTTGGACCCCATTTCTTGTCGGTAGGGAGCTTCAACCTAACTAATAATCAAACAATTGTATTCAAGTGCGGGTGAATGAAGATATGACACTATACAACCGTAGTTGGAAGTATTTTATAACATCCCTTTACAAAATTCACGTTTTCTATTCAGTATGATCACGTTAATTCAGTTCAAACAACGACGAACGAATCAAATTATATTTGAAAATAATCCAAATCAGCGAGAAAATAACCCCCCTAATGGCAAAATTTTCAATTGTCACACGGCTTCGCTGAGGCTAAAGCTGCTGTGTGTTGGCGACGTGGCAGTCAGTTTCCGTTGTGCATGCGACAGAAGCTCAGCGTGTCCGGACTGATCGACGGTAGAGCTGCCGTTTGACGCGTGCTGCACTCTCGCCTGAGGCTTGGCAGCGTCTCGTCCTGCTGCGGCTGCAGCTCTCACATTTATTATTAGTGCGGCGTTGGAGCGTTCGCTGCGTGGAAAATTGCGATAGTGCGTGCATGCTCTGATTCTAGTGATTAAATAGTAAGCGTGGATTTTTCAACTGAACGTATCAGTTCATAACAAACGTTACTATTTGCTCATTAACAACAACGCTTTCAAAAATTGTCTCAGGGTGTAAAGGCCATCCGAAAGTTTATGCGCAGGGTCCGAATTTGATGTTCAACTTTATCAAAGGTGGCGACGGAAAACTTTGCTCATACTTCGCTTTTCACCTCACCACGGAGTACTTCCCTTGGAAAAGGAAGTTTAAACCACACAT
>VOMN01065297.1:0-20599 GCA_014899125.1 Orchestia grillus
ACGAGTTAACTTCATTACTGCAGGATGCATCGCCGAGACGTGTAGATTGTCAGCGGCTGGAGAAGCAGGAGCATCCTAAGCAGCACCAGTTTAGTTAGAACAGCAGCAAAAGCAACATCAGCAGCAACAAAACAACTTTAGAAGCGACATCAATAGCACTAGCAAAAGGAGCAGCAGCAGCAGCAATAGCAGCAGCAACAGCAGCAGCAACAGCAGCAGTAACAACAGCAGAACGGCAATATGGCGTCTTGGTGGTGGGCGATCTTCGCCCTTTTATGAGGACTATCATGGAAATCGGGCTTTTACGGCCACTGCCGGGTCATGGCCCGCAGTAACTGCGGCCGGTCTGTCGTCGCGACACGAAGCTCGAACCCTGGTCGCCTCTGACAAGTGAGGGGCCGTCATCGCGCAGGAGCCTAACGAGCGACACGCCACTCAATCGCTGCACACACCGCACCTGTGGTCACGATCATGCACGGCCCGTCCGAATGCAGGTGGTCTGCATCTAAACATACCCTGCACGCGTTCTGCACGTGTTCCGCACGCGTTCTCAATTTGTTGTGGATGTGTTTTGCTCGTGCTCTGCATGCGTTTTGCTTGTTTTCTGACTGTGGTTTACTTGTTTCCTGTATGAGTGTTGCTTGCGTTCTGCATGTGTGTTGCTTGTGTCCTAAACGTGTGTTGTACGTGCAAACTGCGTGTGATGCATTTCTTCTACATGTATGTTATATAGCTGGTATTTTCGTGAGTACGTAATACCTGTGAGGTTGGCAGTGAAAGCCAAGCACGCAGCAAGATTTCACAGAGTAATTTGAGAAAGAAAGGCAACCTCTTTGATATTTAACTGACGCAGAGAAGTCAGTACGTTAAATTCCGAAGCTCATCCTCACTGTGCATACTTAATTCGCCCACAATTTATTATTTTTTCAATGAAGATAATTCACGAGTAGCCACTCCATACATTCTATTGCGAATAGATATTTTTAGTATTACCATCGATCAGAAACACGTGTCATCTCGGTGACTTTCATGCAGAAAGAACATTAGAGAATCAAGTATCCCTGCATACATCTCCTCTGTCGGGGATGTATACGAGGGGGACTCCATAACGCACCGGCACCGTGTTACGCTCGTAACTGGCAAATTGGGCTTCGATTCCCGGCTGAGGCAGAAGAATTTTCATGGAACCACGGAGTGCTTCTCACGGAAAAGGAAGCTAAGCCTCACATCACTCCCGCGTCAGTAGTTTTTGCATCAGGCATTAAAAATCAAATAATGGACTGTATTCAACCATGATGAAATGAATTAAAGTTCTCCTTCCACACTATTTATCAACGCTTGAACGCTTTCGCAATGGCGAGCGTGGCATCTTGATGCTTACTCTCTGCTAAGAAAAAAATTGTGTAAATCGATGTTCGTAATTGATTTGTAATAGAGTGCCTCGTGCAGTCGTTTAGTGAAGATTCAAATTTAAGCTTTTAGACTGAAGATGCATCGCAAAAGTATATTCGACGAGACAAGATATTAGCATTGACTAGTGTGGCCACACAAGAGGGATTCAGCTGACGTGGTTTAATTGAAGTACTTGAAGAAAGTTTGAAGAATTTTTGAAAGAGAGGTCACTCGCTGGCCTTCTACACTTATGGTCATGGTAAAAAAAGAGTACAAACGCTACGTAACCTTAACCTTGTCGTCTCTACAGTATCCTGCACCACGTGTTAACTAAAATATCAACAGCAGGGGTTGGTTACATTCATCGTTTGGGAGCCCCCCACGGGCCGTAGACGACGCGGACCAAGAACCTCCCCACAACAGGATGTACGGAAACCCTGACTATATATGAGGAGCGACGGCTTCCATAACATGGTGAGGGATTATTTCTGTCCTAAAAGCCATCAACGAAGTAATTTTAATTTTCTCCTCCCTCATTGGTTTCATTAGATATCCACTTATTGTTGAAGTAGAAAATTTAAATTCAAGGTAGCATGAAGATGTTGAGAAAACAATTTAACCATTAAGAATACATAACGATGATTATTATTTTACCTGAATTTTAGCTTCTAAATCAAAATTACCAGTTCAGATGGCAACTCTACTTTTGTAGCTACTCGGTCACACAACAAAAATCGTTCTAGGTGCTGGTAAGACGTTTTATAGGTCTTATAATAAAATCTTCCCCTTTGGTATAAGATTTTGAAGTCGCTAGTATTTTTTTAACTTTCAGTCAATGTTCTAGTCGTACCTTGCCGTATACATACAGTAGTTGTCAATACGGTCTACGTACTCTAACCCTTTTTCAGGTGAAAATCGAGGACAATATTGCTCCTTCGTGGTCGTCGGTTAATTCCTCAATCGTGTCCTGTCGTTCAGGTGCCAAATTTTGGATCTCCGTGGCATGAGATGGCGTTCCATAGCGCTCTGCGTTCCTCACCGCCAGCAGGTCATAACGCAGTGGGCCCTGAGCTGGAACACTGAGATTGTCTCTGAGATGCAGGTACACGGTGAGAGGGAGGTCATGGTTCCATTTCTTATATCAAATTGTCCCAATCTAAAGCAGGAAATGAGAGGCTCTTAGTCTTTCCTGAGTCCCGAGGTACAGAAAAACTGTGTTTCGTATACCCTAGGTCAGAGACACTCTAAACTTGTCTATACAGTCATAAATGGCAAATGATGTACGACGGCCGAACATTGACGGAGTCTGAAGAACAGTTGCCAAAAACATGTTACGGCATGAAACCGTTAGATATTTCAGGCAAGACTTGATTTGAACTCTTGACATTACGAGCCATGTAACTGTTGTGTATGATGCGCGCACAGGGATGAACTTATGTCCGTGATTTCAAGGCATTGCGTTATTTCAGGGCAAGAAGCCCTCACTGCATGCGATGGGGCCCACAAATTATGAACGTTTCCGAGTCAAACTTGAGTAGTCGCTAGGAATACTGGCGAAAGGTACTGCTTGAAAGACCCCTACTCTGGCGTGCACCGAGAGAGTACACGGTGAATTTTTTTAGGTCGCTTTCATAGGTGTTTTTATACGCTCGTTGCAACACCGATTCACAAATATGTGCCTGGAATATGGTATACGTGTGTGGCACACTGTTGTGAGATGTGCGAAAATATAGTCAAGAACCGGGTCGAAGTCAAGAGTCGAGGTGTACAAACCTCGTGCATATCTAGAAAGTGTGCTTGCGTATGCATTTCCTTTGAAATGAAAGCGAAGAGAGTGACT
Organism: Orchestia grillus; assembly: GCA_014899125.1. Taxonomy (NCBI): domain Eukaryota; kingdom Metazoa; phylum Arthropoda; class Malacostraca; order Amphipoda; family Talitridae; genus Orchestia; species Orchestia grillus. The sequence continues at coordinate 3,233 of VOMN01065297.1, forward strand.
GACCGCTAACAACCATGAAAACGAAATCATTTAAAATTGCGCTGTTCAAGGAGAACTAATATATGCATTGTGGGATTTCAATCGGCCGACCTTCAAATAAGAATGAGCGCATCGACTACGTATCGCTTATTCTTAAAGTATTCCTACCGACCGAAAATATTAGCTGCAGTTTAAGCGTTGAAAAATACAGAGCAGTTTCTTGCATTCCTACTGTCCACAGGCGAGTGCATGCAAGCCTTCGGCCTGTGGCTGGTAATCATGATTGATAAGAGTTTACGTTGATGTCTATTATACTGATCTGACCTGCGGCGGTGCGTATGGTTTCACACGCTTGCACGAACGTCTCTTCTGCAACCTGTTTTAGAAAGGTAACATCTATGGCTGTTAGTATTCCTCTGTTGTATTCGGTGAATTTGAAATCATTGTATTAACAATGGGCTGCTAACCACTCGTAGTAAGTGCGACAAATATTTTCGCGTCTCGTGAACTTATGGAAATCTTAGAAATTTTATGTTCCAAAAATTTCAAAATTACAATTTAAATCGGAACAAATTTCCTCTGTGCATTGTAGTGAGGGATGAAATAGAATGATCAGGATTAATACATGCAGATTTACAATTTTACTGGCAGAGAATTTATTAGAAAATCGGTTCGGATACAATTTTGTTAAAAAGATCAGAACAACGTTGAGTGTGGTCGATGCCTTGTAAACAGGAACTGGTGATTCACTTTTTTGGAAGATAGCGCGTGCTTCGGGAAGCAAAGAAAAGTAGGGACATTACATGAACATATGATCAATTACTTCGTTTGCCTTGGCAGGTTAGATCGATCCCTCATTCATTGCACCCTGAGAGAAGCTCAGGGTTAGAAGAATCACAACACCGAGTTTCTGAGTTGCTTTCATTGGAGGAACGATGCTGCGCAGCGGCGGCAGGCAGGCAAGCGGACAGACATCAGTCGCTGCATTAGGGTATTGAGCGTGCCACTGACGGCGGAAAAATGTAGCTTTACTTCAAGAAAATGCGGTGTCACGAGGAAATTGCGAGAAAACGGTGTCTGCGGAACCTGCGTCGAGAGGAAACTGTGTCATGCGGATGCTATGTCGGAAGGAAGGAAACTGTCATGCGGATACTGTGTCGGAAGGAAGGAAACTGTGTCATGCGGATAATGTGTCAGAAGGAAGGAGACTGTGTCATGCGGATACTATGTCGGAAGGAAGGAAACTGTGTCATGCGGATACTGTGTCAGAAGAAAGGAGACTGTGTCATGCGGATACTATGTCGGAAGGAAGGAAACTGTGTCATGCGGATACTACGTCAGAAGGAGACTGTGTCATGCGGATACTATGTCGGAAGGAAGGAAACTGTGTCATGCGGATACTACGTCAGAAGGAGACTGTGTCATGCGGATACTATGTCGGAAGGAAGGAAACTGTGTCATGCGGATACTACGTCAGAAGGAGACTGTGTCATGCGGATACTATGTCGGAAGGAAGGAAACTGTGTCATGCGGATACTACGTCAGAAGGAGACTGTGTCATGCGGATACTATGTCGGAAGGAAGGAAACTGTGTCATGCGGATACTACGTCAGAAGGAGACTGTGTCATGCGGATACTATGTCGGAAGGAAGGAAACTGTGTCATGCGGATACTACGTCAGAAGGAGACTGTGTCATGCGGATACTATGTCGGAAGGAAGGAAACTGTGTCATGCGGATACTACGTCAGAAGGAGACTGTGTCATGCGGATACTATGTCGGAAGGAAGGAGACTGTGTCATGCGGATACTGTGTCAGAAGGAAGGAGACTGTGTCATGCGGATACTACGTCAGAAGGAGACTGTGTCATGCAGATACTATGTCGAGAGGAATCTTTGTTAAGGGAAACTGTGTTTGTCGGAAACTATGTCTGGCAGAATTGAAGTCAGGAGGAAATTTTATGAAGAATAATGAAAAGACGAGAAACGAAAAGAGTAATACCAGGAGGGCATTCACACAAAAAGTAATTGTGTCAGCAGGTAATTGAGCAGAGAAGTCGAATCGTTCATTTGAAGGCATTTCAAAATTTGTTTTTTTATCAATGAAGTTTGTTAGAATGGAGTTAAAATAAGGAGAATAAACGTCAACTGTGAGGAAAATGGTCGTCAACTTTCAGGAAATTAGTTTTCAACTTTCAGGAGAATAGTTGTCACCTTTAATAGACGTCACTCTTGCCAAGCGCTCGAGACGACCCTGGCTAAGCAAGAGTTTATTTTCCTGATGGATTGATTTTCCCAAATTTTTAAAATTGGTCGTCCACTGTAAAGATCATCCTAGCTCAGTTGATACCCCATAAAGATGAAAATTTTTGTTTTACTGTGTGTTACCGTCCGCCGAACTGAAAGGTAAGAGAGGGACGTAAGCCTAAAAATGCTGAAACTAAACAAAAAAGATTCGAAAGTTTAAAAGCCACAATTATCTCAAATTTGGGAGAAAATTTCACTGAAAATAATCCGGTTGGAATTTATTCGAAATCAATAGGAGGAAGAAGTTCGAGGAGAAGACCAAACTCCGTAAGCTTGGGAAAGGAAGGCCTGAATATTCAACGTGGATGGATCGAGTTGTCGAGCGATTTGTGCGCCTTCTTTTGCTTACCTTTGTACGGAACTTGAAAGCTTAGTAGCGTGTATCATTCATCAGAGCTTCGATCGGATGTATTATTACCGCATGCAAACTTTCGTGAACTCTACTCGTCAATATCGACTGCGGTGCACGTTTGGGCATAATTTGCTGCATTCAGGATCTCAAGGCAGGGCTAACGACCAACGATGTATCAGGTCCCGGATCCATGGTGACATGACAAGCGAGTATTTCAGATCCCGATAGGGTTCTGAAATATGCAGTTCTTGTCACAATAGAATAACACAGTTGCAGTTCAGTTAAGAGAGGAAGAAGATAGCCAAGGAGATTGAGTAATTAGTGGATGTTAGTTTATTCTAAAATTTAAAAAAAGAGTTAGCGCACATTTTGAATGTAACACTAAATAGGCGACGATCACTTTTGTATCACCCGGTAGACAAATTAAGCTTTAGAGTTGCGTACCTTGTACCATACTGCAGCAAGAACAAATCGCTGATGCAAAATACTTTGTCTCACAAAATACCATAAATATGCTACTATTACAAAGACAATTATTATTGCTTAAAATAAAACGTGAACGCCTTCCTATTGAACGAAGAATTTGAATAGTGCACGAGCACGCACTAATCGAGCCTAACACATTTCTATTACTCAATTGAGGGACTCGATCATTTAAAAAAATGGAAGTTTTCACGGTGAACACAGAACTAACTCCTGTCAGGGAGACTGGAGTTACAATTTTCGAATAGCTATGCAATTTCTCCTCTCTGAGACCGGCCTGGCGGAAATGACTGAGACGCGACGATGACTGTACCGATCACTTCCTGACGGCGAGCGTGTATCACATGAGCGACAATACACTGAATTAGTTCTTGAAATGAGAGGCCATTGATCAACTCTAAAAAATGTCTAACGACTAAACATGAGAGGAGGGACGCGCTGCTGTGAGAGATGATACTGCAACCAGCGACCTCATGCCTTTTCTCATAGTGAGGCACATTTGCCTTCATTGTGCTGTGTGCAAATAGTTATTGAACTAAGATAAAACAAAATGCCGTATTCCTTGCGATACGTTGTTCGAGAAATGAAACGCAGCAGTTTGAAACAAGCCCTTGAATTTAATTAAGGGGTTTCTTTAAAATTGAATCGAAGTACTTGAGCATTTTTTTGTTCGATGATTTTGTATACTGACTTGGTCGGGCCAAATGACTTAATTTAATCGCGCAGTACAAATATTACCCAGTCACGTGTTGGAATCAAAGACGGTTTTTTTAAAAACGATTTAGGAGCTTTTACCACAGTATTCACGGAGCACAGCGTAAATTTACAATGTGGAAGGGCAGAAAGCTCTGGATGACTCACACGGAGCAGTAAAAGACGAGCGCTCTGCCATCTGAGGTGCCGCGCAGGCTGCCTCCAGAAGTGGCTGACGCCTGCCATGGGAGGCCCTCACAGCGCCGTGATGGAGTTGCACATCTCATCTGCTTGATAAAGACTGCAATATGGGCTCGTCTCCACGCTACCACGCTTCGGACGCTCCCTGAGGCGTCCGTTAGCTGCCTGTTGCTCACGTGGCTCTCTTGTTGCTCATGTCTTGGAGGGACTTGTCTGTTGATGTTGTTGTGACGTGTCTGTTGATGATGTTGTGAGGTGTCTGTTGACGATGCTGCTGTGACGTGTCTGTTGCTGATGTTGTGCCGTGTCTATTGTTGACGTTGTTGTGACGTGTCTATTGTTGACGTTGTTGTGACGTGTCTGAGGTTAATGTTGTTGTAACGCATCGGATATTGGTGTTGTGGTGAGGTGTCTGTCGTTAATGTTGTTGTGACGCGTCTGTTGTTAATCTTCTTGTGACGAGTCTGCTGCAGTTAATTTTGTTGCGACTTATCTGTTGATGATGCTTTTGTGCTGTGTCTGTTACTGCTGATGTTACTGCTGACAGGAGTCGCTTGCTGTCGCACGGTGATATGCGACTAGCAGAGCTACAGGTCACTTGCTTCAGATTCCACGGTGGCTGTTACTTTCGTTTACGCTAGCAGTTGTTGCAATCGCTGGGGCTTAACATGGGACTCGATGGAAGTTCTCGCTGTGATCATTTCAAACGATTTATTATACCAAGTAGTAAATCATTTAAAGTTATTATAGGCATGGATTTCTTATGCTGTTACAATGAACAGTTTTATGATTTCTAGGGAATTCTACAGGACCAAATGGTTAGCGAACACATGCAAATATCTTAATGCCCTTATCCTCAGCTTCCTTTTTGAGAAAACTGCTGATGCATTGTTTCCCTACATAGCTGCTGGTATTAATCAAGTTTCTGCCAGAGTGGTATGGTCCCGCGTTCTTTGGTAAGGACACTGCCTTTTTAGTAGCTGTACCTTCGTCCAAAAGTCAGTTTGGGCTGCAGTCGCTTTCCAACTCTTGAAATGCTCGTAATAACTAGCGCTCAAATGGTTCGGGTGCTTCCGTTCTCATTGAAACGATGTTTTCAGGCGCTTTACTCTGGCTCTGCAGGTGAACTTGGCTCCAAAAGCTTGTCTCTGTGCATTAGGACGTTGCCGTCACTGCAGCCTGTGCTGAATCCATGTTTCAACTGCTAACTAGCTCTGATTGGTGCTGGTGTGCCTGGCGCTGCTGTGACTGGCACCGCTACAACTGGTGCTGCTGCATCTATATAGTTGAGATCGCTGTCACTGAAGTTACAGTCAGAAGATTGCTACCATAAGCTCGAAATGCATTTGCCTCCAGCCTGCTGCATCGTTGCCAAAAGTAAATCTGATAACCTGTAGTGCATCACATTTATGTCGGTCGACTACTCCTGAAGTCGAAAATCTACCAAATTATTTTCCGATAATTCCACATTCATTCATTAGTATTTACGAGGCTAGTCAAACTTCGCACACTTAAGCTAAGCCTAAACAAACAAGAATCGAAGCCTTATCAGCTGTGCTGATCTGGGCTAACATCTCCTGAGCCTCCGTCGTAGCAGCAAGAGCCTCTCTTAACAGCTTTAGGAATAGCAATTATCCCTGCAGGCGCAGTCTCCCTGCAGCTGCTATCTGCCCTCCATCACATCCTGCACGTGTCAGTCTGGGCAGGATATTTTGAGTCCGAATATCCTGCGCCTGCCATTCTTATCTGAATATCCTGTCAGTTCTCAGGGCTTGCATGCGACTCCAATAAGTGAGGGCGAGTTCAAATGTACCGGCCTTAACGCGAGCATAATCCTTTCGGATCGGCATGTTGGCAATTGGCTTCCTGAAAATAGTACTTCTGGTTTTAGCAGCCACGTTAATATGGCTTTGGCTCAGGCGAAATGATAACCTGGTGGTTGTTACATTTATGAACGTCAGATTTAATTTACATCCGTTGGGGTTTGGGAGTCGTAAAGCTCGCTAGATTTGTTGAAAATACCTGTGACGCCCGCAAGTCCCGGGACACTCGAAAGGTTCGAGCCATAAACCCGACCCGTTGTCAAACGCAGACCTGCTGTTAAAATTAAACCTGGTCACACTGCGGTATTTGAATTTAGATTTCTAGGGAAATAGATCAACTTCGTTTGGAAATCTGGGTTAGAAAATTGGATTCAGCAAACCCCAATCTGTGATCTAGGTTTTCAAGCGATGTGAGAAATCATTGTTACCCGATTGTATTTTAAATGTTAGCTAATTGCCATGGTGAAACATAAGAAATGCTATAACTTCATTTTAATTTAGTGATGTCTATAATGAATATCCTAAGCAAAAACGACCATCGGACGAGATGTTCGATTAGTGAAGGTATGACTGCTAAGTTTTAAGGAATGGAGAATAGTCCACAATGCTTAAACGTTCGAGCCTCAGGAGAAAACTCTCCCATATTTGGAGAATTTTTGCTGGGGCATTCGTATATTACAAGCCTCTGCTGCATAACTAAAATAAACTCCATACTCTATTGTACGAACTTTTGTTTTATTCTCGATGAAAGTCCGCCTTGCGCTTAGTCAAGTAATTCGAGATGACGCTTTACCTAACAAATTTCCTGAAAAGTAGTCCTGACTGCGCACGATGAAAGGATTTTCAGTATAAAGCTCCGGACTTTCCTTTTGTTCTCGAGCGGATCAAAGGCATTGTTGGGAGAAACTTTTCATTAAGCAATCATTGCGACTCCATCCTTGCTGAAAGCAAACCCCTAAAGGTATTCGGCCTTTTAATTTGTGGACGTTAAATGAATTAATTCATTTGTTTGGATCTATTTTAAGCGAGAGATACGTTCGCACGCTCCGTCGCACTTGGAGGAATTTTCTGCCGTGCTGCTGAGTATTTCTGTGCATTTCTGGCCCTTAATAATAGATTAGTTTTATTTTATTGCTGAGTAGATTTCACATTTTAGTATCTCATATCTCACAATTCGATAATGAAGTTTTTCCTAGTTCTTTACAGGAGTAAAACGGGCCTTCACGCAGTTGAAGCGTGAACATGAAGCGAAAACTCCTTTCGCCACACATTTATTATGTCAGCGCTTTCTCTAGCCTCACTGTCGTCTCGAAATGTTCCATATCTAAGGCGACGCACAGATGAGTTGTAAGTAAGTATTACATCAGATCACATTGTCTGTCGCCTTGTTTCCCACTGCGTCCCCCTACCTACTGACCTTCTACCCCACCATTCACAGGGACCTTGCCACGACTTGGAGTGTCAATAAGGAGTATGAATGCTGAGGTTTTGGGCTTAAGTTACGTGCTATTTCAAGGTAGATTCACTACTGAAGATTTATTTCTTGTAGAACCACTCAACGTAAATTCACTCATGTAGATTCACAGAATGTAGATTCTCTCTCGAAGAGTCACCCTACGTAGACTCACTTTCTTAGAGTCACTCAATGTAGATTCACCCTTGTAGTGTCACTCAATGTAAAATCCCTCGTGTAAAGTCCCTCTTGCAGATTCACTCAATGTTGACTTAGTTCTGTAGATTCACCCTCCAATGTAGATTCATTCTTGTAGGTTCACTCACTGCAGATTCACTCGTTAGTTCAGTGCCAGCGGAAAGTGTGTGTGTGGCTATGCAGTCCCATGCGGAGGAAGGGCTGAAAGCGTACTTTTCGTTATAAAGTGTCATTGCAGTATAATATGGCGCTGACTTACTTATTGAAGAGTTGAAGTGACCCTTTGATTGCTGCAGGAACACCTCAGTCCCTTAGCACAACAATTTCAACTGTTACAATATTACCTGTTAAAATACTTTGTTACATTACATTGCTTTTCTGTTACGATACTTTCAACATTTTTTGAGCTAGATGACTATCGGGACTTTTTTGGAATGTCAGCTATCAATACATCGACACTTTATAACACGATAGTTTTAACTAGACGCAAAGAACACAATTGACAAGGTTTGGTCAAATTCGAAGAAGTACTTGTTCAGTACTCAAAGGTTAAGTGTTCTTCGCGTGGATGGCTAAAGCCACATTGACTTGTAGACCCTTCACGACAGGTTATGTTTAGTTAGGTAGCACTTGGTACCGAAGTTTTAAGGAATTTCTTGTTTTTGCGTATGTTTATTATTCCCCGTCCATTTGCAGTGAGTGTAAGTTAAACTTTCACATGAAATACCGTAGACTTACGGAAGGGTGTCGGAGCATACGTTCGTTAAGTATGAGTCAAATGACTCCGCGTATGATGCGCAAAAGTTCTTTATAAGTGCATCGAATTTTGCCTCAGTGTGCTACAATCCTGCTGCGACTCACACAATGATAAAAGCCTTCCATGTGTAACCCACCTCTGCAGTCGTGCGTTGCCATCAATTCATAGCATTTTAACTCTATAAGAACCTGAGGCACTATACAGTTCCGCTTCACAAGGCTGCTGCAGTTAGTTTTTCGTTGTTTTGTAGCAAAATAATTCGGTCATTTCGGGGTCAACGTACCTTCCAGTAAATCTCTACTATGAATGTACTTTCATCATTCAGAACTTTATCAGTTTAGTCTTTATTTTTTCCTAGGAGAAATGCCAAGCAATGAATCACAAACCGCTTTATACCACGCCACGCTAACAGCACCGCAGCCTCACCACAACCTCGTCCACACGGCACCAGGGCCACAGCTGCGGGCAACGGGAGCTGGGCTGAGGAGGTCACCGGAGATTGTTTCCTTTGTTGTGGAGCTCCACTGTTGCTCTTGTTGCTGCTGTTACTGTTGCTCTTGTACATGTTGTTACTGCTGCTCTTGTTGCTGCTGTTGCTGCTGCTCTTGTACATGATGTTACTGCTGCTCTTGTTGCTGCTGTTGCTGCTGCTCTTGTTGCTGCTGTTTGTTACTGCTGCTCTTCTTTCAGCTGTTGCTGCTGCTCTTGTTGCTGTTGTTGCTGTTATTATTAATTTTACTGGCATGACTTCTGAGGCTTCTGGCATTGTTGCTGATGCTTCTGATGCTGTTTATATTGTTGCTGTTGTCTTTAGTGTTGTTGTTACAACTGTTATGGCTGGTGATGATATCTTCAATTCTGGATGAAGTATCCTGCAGTTACCGATGAATAACAGCGCAGGGATTGTTACCGAATAGGTCATGGTCTTGACGCTCGTGTGGAAATGCATGGGCTACTGTTGCTACTGGAAAGTCATGTTGTTGTTATGTCAGGCATTTAGATTTACCAGCTAAGCCTCCAGACATGAACTCAATAGAAAATTTGTGGAAATACCTAGCACGACAAGTTAGAAGTCGAGAAGATCGTCCACGTACTGTGGCCGCACTGCGAGACCAGTCGCTACAAGAGTGGTTGAAATCAACTAGGTGTACACATGGAGACCTGTGGATACAATACCGCGCAGGATTGCCAACATTATTTGTGCTCGTGGAAGTCCACCACCAATTCAATTTAGTAGCAGATGATCAATTTTTTATTCAGAGAGCTCCTTATCGCATAGAAGACGTTCTGATAATCAGGACCCTCGACTTTTAAGAGTTACCACTGCGTTTTGTGACGTTGACGTTGCTGTAGCATTTGTACAGCCACATTAATTACCTCGACCCTGTTGATGACACCAACTCGCGCTGCCACTACCACGGAAGTCACCAGAAGCTGCATAGGAATAGCGTGTGTTTATTGCTGCGTCTGTCCTGCAGCGATGCAAGTTTTCTGAAATAGGTAATTCCTGAATTTCATCATCAGGTATGCAGCTCGAGTGTTGGAAACTTTTGCCTTCAACAACAAGGAAGTAAGTTAATTGAACGTCAATGACCGCGTATACTGAAATTACGCGGTTCATGCTCAATGCCCATTGCGAAGTCGCTTCTCGGGGACATTATAACAGGTCAGTAATTTCAGGCGATCTCTTGGAGTAATAATAATTAATTTGTTGGGACACATCAGCAGGAGAGGAAGACGAGTGACAGGCCAACCGCACGTGGACGCTGCAGCAAGTCATCGCTTCGCTAAAATTTACTCTCCCAGCAGCGTACTTCTGCAACTTGAGTACAGAAACTGACGTCCGTTGACGGTCTAAATTTGAGCACGCTTAGAAAGCGGATGTATGTAAAAGCTGTTCATTCTTCCTGCAGAGTACTTTCACAATTTAAAATCAGAAACACGCGTACGTAAGAGCTGTACAGTCTTCTTGCAGAGTACTTCTGTAACTCAAAATCAGAAAAGTGGCAGTAGTTGACGCTCTGTAATATTCCTACGGAGTACTCTCCCAACTCAAATTTGAAAACTGGCTTACGTAAAAGCTTCGCATTCGAGACACGCAGTAGGGCAAAGGGAGCTGTATCAAGAGACACCACATTTTAAATCAACTTTACTACACGAAAACAAACTTTAACTTTAACTTCAACTTTAACACTCATTTCATTTAATTTTACCACGTTTCGAGTCACTGGACTCATGATCAGTTCGGTCATGGGAACAAGACTCAGCGAAACTGTTTCCATCTCGCAACTGAACCTTTGGATTCCATTCCATCGTGAGCAGGTGCCTGTATCGTGGCAGCCGCTGCGTCTGTTGCTGAAGTCACTACGTTCATTGCTACAGCGTGTGTTTTTGTCATTTTATTGCTGGAGTCATAGCTTTCGTTACTGTTGTGACAGTTTTTTGAAGACTGTTGATGCTTTAATAGCTGTGACGGACACTTTAATCCTTGCAACAGATACTTTGATCGCTGCAACAGAGCCCTTGATCGTTGGCACGGATACTTGAATCGTCGCAACTGATCTTTCCGTCACTGCAAGGGAAACTCTAATTCCTGGAACTGATACTTTCACAACAACGGTCGCTGCTGTCCCAGCTGTAGCGCTCAAGCCTATGTACAACAATAACAATACACAGCCTTTACAGTCCTTTACCCAGGTGCTGTGGTGATGCACAGTGCCGCAGTTACTTCAAGCAATGCAGTAGCAGTGCCATGTTGCGTCGATGTCCAAACAATGTAAAAGCAGTAGCCATGTTGCGTCAATGTCCAAGCAATGCAGTAGCAGTAGCCATGTTGCGTCAATGTCCAAGCAACCAGTAGCAATAGCCATATTGCGTCATGTCAGTGCAACAGATGCCGGAGCGGCAGCAGCTGCAAGTGCAGGTCTGCTGCCCTCGCCCGGGCACACAAGGTCTTGGCTGAAATGCTGATTTGTAGATATTGACAGCTTGAGGAACGGGAGCAAGATTGGAAGCTCTGCAAGTTTCTTTACGATAGCCAGGCCCTGTTTGACCGCCTCAGTAAGCAGGTGTGTAGTCGATTTCTCAGCTAGCGAGTTGTACTTCTGTGCCTTGCATGAGAATGTTCCATTTCTACGATTGAAGTCGCAACAACAATTGCGTCCATCCGTCACGCACTTTCCTCATATCTTTGACACGTAATTCGAAATTTCATCAGTGGATGGAATATATGGCAAACGATCGTTCGTTGCTCACAGCGGCACGTTTCGCTTCAGGTGTAGGAACGTAATAATTTGTTAAAAGTTCATCTTCGATTTGAAAATTTTAGCATCTTCAAGTCTTGCTATTAGAAAGTCGTGTCGATGGTGAGATGAACTTAATGGAATTCTTGAGAAAAGTAGACGCATCAAAGAAGTAGTTATACATTTAGTTAATGTGTCTCAGTGGAGCTGCATTGGAAGTTAGTGCATAAAGAGTAGTATGATAGTAGTAGTAGTTAGGACAGCAGTGCTTCAGTAACAGGCTATCTCGCCCCGAAATAGAAGGAACTATTTATGATGGACGTTGGAGAACGGGGAATCTAAGTACAAGGTGTGTTCACACACAAGATCCTCTATGCATAGAAGCAGCAAGTTAAGAAGGAACAGGAAGAAAAGATAAAAAATCTTCAGGAGAGAAGGCATGAAAATGGAAAGAAGCAAAGTGGGCATGAAAGATAGAAGTCCCGTAAATGTAGCTAAAGAAGAGGTAGCCTAACAATTCCCCCTGGGGACGCTAGTCCCCACAACATAAGATAGACAAACCTAACTAACCTTACCCCATTGTCTATGGCCTATCCTATGACCCCTGAAAGGTAGGGGAAAAAGAGTGTCCAACTGAAGCACCCTAGCCTCTTCAGTACTGTGCTTCATGAAAATTGAAAAAGGATTAAAACTTTAATTCAACAAAATGAACATAATAGAAAAGAACACACATGTGGAATCTCAAACTTCAGACTCATAACGAGAATCGAAATCCTCTACGAACCTTAATTTTTAAAAATTGGACGGGAAGGTGACTGGTGAGGAAAGAATGAGGTTACAAGTCATGCATGAGCGTTAATTAAATGGCGCGATAGAAGGGAAGGGCTATTGCATTAGGAGGTGAGAATTAAAGAAGTAGATGATTTTTGGGCGACTGGGAGCACGTGTTAGCCTGCGAGTGGAGCGTTTTGCAACTTCAGTATTGGAGAAGACGGAAGTGGCCGTCACGTTAGAGCTGGGGAAAAGATGTAAGTAGAGTTGGAAAAGTTCCCTTCTTACGTAGCCATGAAGGCCATTGAGACTGGCGCTTTTGTGGTTGTACTTGGTTTCTGTAGCATTAAGAGGACAGGTGGTTGGTCACATCACCTTGGAAGTGATGTAGGTTTCACCAAAGGGACATTCAGAAATTAGGCTCTTATCCTCCGTAGAGTTTTGAGCATCAGCTTCAGAGGTAAATAAATGTATTTCCCTTGTAATGAACACAAGATTTAGAGGTGAATGCTTTTGACTTTTAATTGTCTCGGTAACAAATAAGAAAGAAATTTTGGGGCCGCCTACACATTGTGTGGAAACCTTATAAAAAACATGTGTATGAATGACAAAGGTATGAACATTAACGAGTATTGTGTAAGGAATGATTTAGGATCGTCATCGAGAAAGCTCTCCCTCACCCCTCCTCCTCTGTCTCTCATCCCTTTTCTTTATTCCTCGTAGGAATGGGAGAGGAAATTGTTAAAGAGAAGCGGACACTAACCAGGAATCCCTGCTCATAAACTAATTTCTAAGCATTTATAGATATTTCCTAAGCATCTGAGCTCTCCCGTCCTTGTTCTCAAAATTCCACTTCTAAATAACCCTATTTACGAAATTTTTTATTTGTATATTTTCGGTATGTATGATACGGTGTAGAACTACTGTTCTTCAATCCTGCTTTCAGAGTTACATTGCTCTGATGACGGCAAGAGCATATTTTGCCGCAAGCTCAGCCTCTAATAAAAACTGTCTTTGACTGAGTCCTTTGAAATTCTCAACAATCTAGCGATATTTCTGAGTCGCAGAGAACAAATGTACACCCATGCTACAGTCTTCAAGAGAGAAAACTGTATAAAACATTAATATTGTATAAAACTGTATAAAACATTATTAACATTCACTGATTTTAAATGTTAATAATGTTTTTTATCCATGAGGCCGTACAACAGTTTAATTCCGATACATTCCTTTAACTTTTTTCCTTGTAAATCGTGATGGAATGATGTTGTATCATGAATACATGCATTATCATAATTTTAAATCAGTGGATACATTTTTCTTAGAGACCCTGGGCAAAAAGCAACATCTTCTTCACAAAAGTTGGTTTGTGCGGACGTAATCATAGTCGTGATTTTGCTAGCAAAGACTTACCTAAGTGAAAAATAATGAGCACAGAGAAAAGTTTGCTATGAAGGATCTTTCTTCTCTTTTGCTGAAATACTGCGAGTGTTCACAAAATGCGGGCGTTACGGCTGTGGAATTACTATGAATAAATTAAATTTTAAAGACCGAAAACAAGCAGTCGAATTTTGTCACGACGAGTGTCAAACTTGAAATCAGCGTACGCCTCTGCAGCGAGTGTACTCATGTACACGTACAAACTCCAGCATGGTGAGCCTCAAAATTTTGACCATGCTTTGAATTATTCGGGGAATTATTTCATGTACAGAATGAGAACCTCCTTCAAACAGGTGATGATTTCGCTCGTTCGTCGCGCCTGTGTGGATATTTCTCGAATTAAACCTCGAAGTCGTGTCGCAGAATTTCCACCTGAGCTTGGCGCTGATGTAAGACGTGCGACTGTCCCGGCACATTTATTGGAGGCACTCGCGAGGAGCCGGTGAGCCGCGACGGTGATGAGGCAGGCGTGAGGGTCGTGGCGAGGTGAGCGGTCTCCACATGGGGCTCGGCGTTATAAAAACGCATTGTCAGTTTAAAGGGATGGTCTACTGCGGTGAAGCATTTCTCTAAACGCATTGTCCGTTTCAAGGGATGGTCTACTGCGGTGAAGCATTTCTCTAAACGCATTGCCAGTTTCAAAGGATGGTCTACTGCTGTAAAGGATCTCTATAAAACCATTGCTTAGTGCGTTGTTTAGTTCATCTTTTCCTGCGGGAGTGGAGCTGACTCGAGAGATTAGTGTAGTGAAAAAAAATATAGTTCTATTCTGACTCGTACTTGCAATTTGAATGTCAGATATGTACCTGTTGAACGGCGTTTAAAACGATATATTCTACTAAGATCTCGAAGTGTCCAATCTCGGGGAAACCACCTAACGGCAGAAAAGAGTTTCTGCAGGGAAATTCGTGTGCCTAAACTAATTCTCATAATTAAGTAAAATTAAACTCATGATCAAATGTTTTCATATTAGTTGGCTGGTATACAGTCGTACGATACGCTGTACCACTCTGACGTCGGCAGGTGCAGTGACAGAACAAGACCCGAATTCCAGTTCGTGTTCGAGTGAGCAGGTCAAATTGAAGTGGCACTGAGGCCAGCTGCGGTCGAGGCAGTGCCTCAGCACCTGAACGTGGGAGCCCGAACTTGCAACCATAACACGGCACGCGCTACCTGATCACGTCGGTCACGTGCGGTACGTTTTGAACTTTGTTATTTCCAACGCAGTTGACATGGAATAAGTCCTTGGGTTTTTAATGCCTGATAGTTTTTGATGATTTTGTGAGGGATGGGAGATTTATGCTTCCCTTTCGAAGGGAAGCACTCCGTGGTTCCGTGAAAATGAAGTTGCTCCAGCCGGGAGTCGAACCCTTACTTCCCAGCTGCAAGCTCAGCACGGTACCAGTGCGCCATGCAGCTCCAATGGCAATGACATACGCCATGAATGGCATGCGCCATGAACGGCATGCGCCATGAACGGCATGCGCCATGAACGACATGCGCCATGAACGGCATGCGCCATGAACGGCATGCGCCATGAACGGCATGCGCCATAACTGTAAGTGTTGTGCTCTAACGGCGTACGCAGCTCGTCTGCAGCGTTCACGTTCCCTGCACCTGAGGATCCGTGTTTCAGTCGTGCACGATCAGGAGAACGAAAGAATTCTTTGTTCAAATATCCGTTCATATTTTTTCTATTTTTCGAGCATCACTGAACGAGCGAAGGCAGACCTCAAGCCTCCAAGACTCGGGGCCGATACTAGGCGATATGACTCGCAGTTGGGGCCTCGCTCCCAGCACCACCGAGCTAGCAATAGACCCATTGCCGCCCGCAGATGGCCTTTATTAGGACACCGAGCTAGTGAAATACGTACTCCTCTCAAGGTTCGACTCAAAACTCTACGGAGAATAACAGTCGAAAAAGAGGCCGGTTACGAGAAAAAGTTATACGCGTACGTCAGTGACCTGAAGTACTGCTCATGTACAGAAAATACAGTTGGCAAAATTGTAATACCTATCAAGATAATTGTGCTCGCAGCTTCACAACCGTATTTTTTGAGCATGAACAGTAATTGGTCATGTTATAAACAACTTTCATCGTCAAAAAAGTCAACATGTTTTTATAAGAATCTTATATCCTTCACTCTTAATCGGAAATCGCAATGTGAGAAACAGGGCACCAATCCATTCTCTACTGATGCAGAAACCAATCAATTCTCTGCTGCGGACTGTGATGCAGAAATTAATCAATTTCCCACTGCGGACTGTGATGCAGAAACCAATCAATTTTCTAATGCGGACTGTGATTCAGAAACCAATCAATTTTCACTTGTAGACTGCAATACATAAATCACCAGCAAACCTGGAAGTTTTCATCTATGAACATTCAGTCACAAGGCACGTTTGTGCAGTTGCATAATCGTGCACCGAGCAACACACCTCGATCTCGCGATCGTGCTGGGTTGCGTCTGCAGCAGCCGATCTGGCCCCTGTCTTGCAAAAATAAGGTTCCGCTCACAGTTGTTTATTTGTGCGTCGCAAATGAAGACGAAGTGCATCCAAACAGACGTTAGGGCCGAGAAAATAAGCAGCCTGACTTATTTGCCTCGTGAAGAGCGTAATATTCGAGGCAGCGCACGTTTCAGGTCTCCATGTGATACACAGAAGGAGTCTGCTCAAATAAGCCGAGATGCTCCGTCAGGTGTTTCTGATTCACGGTAAATCGCAGGCCCCAATGGCGTAAATAAAACTCCTAAAAACTTTATGACGCTCGCATCGAATGTTAAAACCTTTTTCCGAAGGATTTGCTTCAGGATTTGATTCCGGAAATCACGATATGGTTGTTTGAGGGTTGCATGAGCCTTGCAGATCTGAAAATGTGTGGAAAGTGCATTAAAACCTGAAATATTTCACTTCTAGTTCTGAATCAATGAAGCCGTAGAATATGAATAAAATAATACTTCGAAACTTGAAGTACCTACGTGCTATTGCTGACATTCAGCCAAAGTGAACAGTGAACAATCACTCGTATTTTAAGAGAATTTTTTCATTTCCGGAATGAGCACAAAAATTCGAGCATTTTCACCACTAGCAGATCGATCGAAGTCGACACAATCCTACCAACAATCTATGTAACAGATGGCACGGATGTCCGTCAAGGAGCTACTCTGAAACGATTCTTCAGCGCAATTTCTGAGATGAAGAGGTAAAAATTTATTTAAATTGCTCGACGTCGAAGAGCTTTGTTGCTTTTGTGTCGCTCCTCAAATGTCGGGGGAACAATATTTCGACCAGACAATAACCTCAACTCTACGGACAGCGGCGCCTGGTTTCACATTCGATGAAACTGGCTTGGGTTCTTTCTTCTGTGAACTTGTGCATCACGAAAAAGCCCGGAAACTCTGTGAAAAATCCAAGAATTTCCTTGGAAAAAAGTCCCGGTATCGGCCTCAAGTTACATTAACTTCCAGCGGTAATTCGAGATGAACTTCAGCCTCGGGCCGTGCTAGAAAACTGCAACTTTGTTAACAAGTTAGGTGACTTCCGGCTGGTGCCCTGGCTGTGCTGGTGTGTAGTGTGTGTCGTGTAGTGTGAGGGGTGTAGTGTGAGGGGTGTTGTGTGAGGGATGTAGTGTGAGGGGTGTAGTGTGAGGGGTGTAGTGTGAGGGGTG
>VOMN01065309.1:0-21967 GCA_014899125.1 Orchestia grillus
TGTGGTGCACGTGTCTTGTGTTGTCAAACACACACGTCATGTTATGGTGCACGTGTATTGTGTTGTCAAACACACACATCACGTTGTGGTGCACGTGTCTTGTGTTGTCAAATATACACGTCACGTTGTGGTGCACGGGTCTTGTGTTGTCAAATATACACGTCACGTTGAGGTACACTTGTGTTGCATAGGCCACACGCAACACATAAATGTGTTGTCGTTCGCTTTGAATAGATCGTTAGATGAGCAGCTGTCGATGCAGACACACATGACAATTCAAAACTGTGCCCTCGTTAGTGTGAATCAGGCAATGAAAATGTGAGGGTTTAAGTTTGGACTTAGTATCGAGAGTAAGTGAGAAGAAGTAAGAAATAAATTCTATGTAATACATACATAGATCCTCTGCGAGAATTCCCGTCTGCTGACTCACAATCTGGACTGGTGTGCCCCCAAAATTATCGGTGTAATTCCGGGACCATATGTTTGATAAGCTTTTGATTTGTTTGTTAAGTCTCGTAAGCTACCGAGAAACTTTTATTGAAGGTCATCATTGGTTTTCATGCGCAACGATCATTCGAAAAAACTAGGGCATTCTGTTCACAGGCGTACATTTGACCTCCCTGTAATGCGTCGAGCTCAGAAACGACGCGTACATTTGACCTCCCTGTAATGCGTCGAGCTCAGAAACGACGCGTACATTTGACCTCCCTGTAATGCGTCGAGCTCAGAAACGACGCGTACATTTGACCTCCCTGTAATGCGTCGAGCTCAGAAACGACGCGTACATTTGACCTCCCTGTAATGCGTCGAGCTCAGAAACGACGCGTACATTTGACCTCCCTGTAATGCGTCGAGCTCAGAAACGACGCGTACATTTGACCTCCCTGTAATGCGTCGAGCTCAGAAACGACGCGTACATTTGACCTCCCTGTAATGCGTCGAGCTCAGAAACGACGCGTACATTTGACCTCCCTGTAATGCGTCGAGCTCAGAAACGACGCGTACATTTGACCTCCCTGTAATGCGTCGAGCTCAGAAACGACGCGTACATTTGACCTCCCTGTAATGCGTCGAGCTCAGAAACGATGCGTACATTTGACCTCCCTGTAATGCGTCGAGCTCAGAAACGTTGCGTACATTTGACCTCCCTGTAATGCGTCGAGCCCACAAACGACGCGTACATTTGACCTCCCTGTAATGGGTCGAGCCCACAAACGACGCGTAGTTCAGTGCCACGTACTGCAAGTGGTGCAGCCCGAGTGGAAGAGGCTGGCTGATGAGCCTGAAAGTATAATATACGAAGCATAACTTGTGCAAGTCCAAAAGAAAAGGCGAAATAGTTGAAGGCAGCCTCAGATTTTTTGATGGCTATCAGTTCACAGAAATATCTTTGGTCCGAAGCTCACAGAAATATCTTGAGTCTGAAGTCGTCGTGGGAGGAGTTCGCCGTTAGAAGACTGAGTCGAGTTTCATGTAATTTATAAATCCAGGCACATTTTGAATGAAGAATTTCAATTTTCAGGTACAATTTCAAGACAATTTGATTCTCTGCGAGTGAGTTATATTTTTTGGTTTCTTATAGAAACAGCAGCTCGATTTCATATTCAAACTAACCTAGCGTTTAGAAGATGGATTTTCAACTCATATTTAATTGCTACCAAAATGCAGAAACTACCAAGGGTTCTTTAGCCCGTTCAGGTGACTCCGTTTCCTACTTCCCTCTCAAAATTTTCATTCCAACAAGCGCTTCAAACATACTTCAGCTGAGCGCGAGGATGTAGATGGGAGAGAGCCGAGAGAACCAAGAGAGAAGCAGAGATGAACAGATGAAGAACGTAAACACTTTTCTTCTTTCCTTTCTTTTTCTTTTTCTCATTTAACTCTTATTCTTATGTTTTCCCTTGATATTTTCCTTTCAATGCCTTACTCCCAATCTTAGGTATCCATTTCCATTGAGGTCTTTCCCTTCCTTCATCAGCGTCAGCTTTTTGCCTTTCCACCCGCTACCCGTATCCTTTTTTTGCCTGTTTCCGTTTCCACCCCCGCCATCAGTCATCAAGTTTCCCTGTGTTCTCTTTCCCGTGAGCATCAGGTCGGTCCCCTCTCTCTCCCACGCACGGCGCTCCTCACCTCCCATCGATCGCGTTCACCGCCTCTCGACGACTCCTAAATTTGAAGCCCGCGACGTGCCTTGATAACCCAAACTTCCGTAGGTGGCGCCCTGCTTTGCCGCAGCTACCCTCACGCATCAAGGAATTCAATTCCCGTTTTTCCAGTAACAAACTCTCCGATGTCAAATTTTCTCGCGTCTGCCACAGCTGCGACGTCAGCGTGGTCCGATACTTGGGTCTGCCAATGTGACCCACTCAGAGCCTGTCGAATTTGAACATTTGTTTTTGCCAGACTGGTGTCCCTTTCTGCTGCCTCAATCAAGCCTACACATGTCAGGGAATTTTATTTTCAGAAAAACATTATCGTTGTCGGCTGGAAGAACTTGTTACAAAAATAATTTCTTTCTGAGAATGACAAAGCAAAGAAAGGTGCCCGATGTTGCTCAAGTAAACCAACCCTATTGACCCGGTTCGTGTATTGTTTTTGTCCCGGAAACGCTTGCGACATCTTTTTCTTGGAACGCTCTCTTCTGGCCAAAATTGCTCGCATCAGAAAACAATGCTAATATCGAGAAAATCCCTGGTATCGAGGTAACAGTGAAGATACCAGGGCAAAAGCCTGAAATTTTTGAGTGAAGGTGTGTGGATCATTATTTAAAGCGCCAATATCGGGTGAGAATGGCGAAATTTGATCAAATGTTGGCATCGCTGACGACTGGCATTGCGTCATTGACCTGAAATTGAAAACCATTTATTAATTGCGACCAAAAATCGACTCTCTGACTTTTACAACTGCACCCTCCCCTGACCGCCTGGCTCTTGCAACTGCACCCTTACCTGACCCTGTGGCTCTTGCAGCTGTACCCTCACCTGACCCTCTGGCTCTTACAATTGTACCCTCACCTGACCCTGTGGCTCTTGCAACTGCACCCTCACCTGACCCTCTGGCTCTTACAACTGTACCCTCACCTGACCCTCTGGCTCTGCAAGCAGTGCCCTCGCTCGACGCTCCGTCTCACGTGTCGCCCATTTGTCGTCTGCGAAGTTTGAAGAGATGGCTGCATTACTTCACCGCGGTACTTCAACTCAAACTTTCGTGCTATGAGACGGCAGGCTGCATGGTCTCGTAAGTCTTGTGAAACAACGAACTTCTTAATGAAATAATGTTGCCGGTCCGTTTAATTGTTCCACTACTTAATCGAGGTTTTTATGGCCCAAGTGTCGGGATGGAACTTTGTCTTCACCGTTTGGCGAGCTCGTTTCGTGTGGACAGCCTCCCGATTTCTTCTCATCGTAGTTAGCAGACTCGCGTCATCTAATTCCCTCCAAGTGGCCAAGTTGGACTCTACTCGTGCGTGATAGTTTACGCTGCACTGCTCAGCAGCGGGTTTTGCAGTACTGACTACATGAGCTCACCCACCGTCGTCGTGTGGGGCCCCTTGACACAGCAGTAGCGCGTTCCACTCAGAACTGGGAAGTCAGGTTTCGATCCCCCGATTGGACAGGCAAATTTTTGCAGAAACACGGAGTGCTTCCCTTGGGTAAAGAAGCTTAAATTTTGCAATCATCTCATCACTCACGCGTCAGTAATTATGAGGCAATGAAAATCCAACGATGTACTGTGTGTCAATTGTGTTGGAATTATAATGCTATTTTTGTTCAGTGTGAGTCCTGCCCAAAATAATCCTAATATTTTATCTGCAAAATATTTTCCTAAAATTAGCTTAGTTAATCATGATATGGGGCGGAATTGGGTTTTCCCTTATTGTTTTGAGGGTTTATATATTAAAATTCTATTTGCAGGAATCTCGTGTGAAATGTATCCTACCTGCACCGTGCGATTTTATTTCAACTTCGTCACGACGATCATTTTTACCTTCAAAAACATAATCTACACATCGCAGTTAGAAAACCTGAGCAAGAAAGAGCAAAAACATTCGTAGCACATTCTAATCTGTTTAACTTTTTCTATCCTGAACATGTAGATAGTTCTCCAAACTTATTCGAAACTTGTTAACTATGTTGCTTACTCCAGACGTAGAGCATCTGAAAGTTTGAATGATAAAATTCGATGATTCCTTTGTTCGGTAAGTGTGGAGCCGGGGTCACAATATTCCCTTATGGCCCGATTGTTTTACAGTAAAAAATGCGAAATAGTATGATATTACCAAGCAAATTTGAGGCAGAGGTGTCCCTGGGGTACTTGTACGGATAAATTTCACGGTCCTGATATTCGTTCCTTTCCCTAGACGGATTACTGTGGCAAACCCATTGCGTTGTAATATCCCATGAGAGAATTTGAGATTTAAGCTTCCTTTTCCAACGGAAGCACTCCAGGGTTCCGCGAAAATCAGTTTTGCTCTAGCCGGGAATCGAACCCGGACTTTTAACTGTGAGCCTGACACAGTACCAGTACGCCACAGAGCCCCATAAATGAAGAAGAGAACTCATTCAGTGCTATAAATAGCCCAAAGTGTGTATGTATAATGATCGCTGAGCCCGTTTTGAGAGGCCCATTGTCTTCGTGGTCTCATCTTCGTCACAAGCGCCATCGATTATATGTGTATTGGAGCCTTCATCGCTCGTGATGAATTGCGCGTTGGAATTTCCTGAGCACTTCATCAGCCGGCGGGAATGAATATAGTCGGGGCTAATATCCAGAGAAGAGGGCGTTTGTTGCGTTTTTTTCAGGAGCTATTACTTCATGATTAAATACCGAGAGAAATTTGTTACCTCGTGGAAATTTAGCTTAACTGCTTTAAAAGGGTAGTGTTGTATTCCAAAAGTAATAATATTTCTTTTAATTAGAGTATCAAAAGGTATGAGACAGTGACGAGGATACGTATCATGCGGCGAATGAAGAGTTACTGCTGTTCTTTAAATACTTTTTCTGAACTTCTCACTCCATGTGTAGTGCCTACAGTGAACAATCCAGAGTATATTAAAATGTGCAAAACTTTATGTCGGAGGGTGAGACGCTCCTTCAAGCTCAAAGTTTTACACGATGTTTCTTTTATTAATCAACGACCGAAAAAAGTTTACCGAAAAAGTTCCGTGGCTAGAATTTTGAGCAGTTTAGGTCCAGGGTGTGAGGAGAGCTAGCCTTGGAATCATATGCTGATTTTAGTTATACAAACTTTCAAACTTGAAATATTTTCCTAAATGTTCTGTATTTGATAGCCAAATATTGCTCCCTGCGTTCACTTTCAGCTTATATTTATAACTTCGAGGTCCTCCACCGATTACTCGTTTACTGCGGCACGCACGTGCTCTAGGATACATTCATGTCATTATTTAGAAAATATACATTTCTCTTAACTCTATATTATAAAGTATCAGATTAAATGCAAGCTTCTTTTTCAAAGAACGAGCTGCTATAAAAATTCCTCACATATGTGCAAAATAAGAAATAAATGTGGCCGAGCAGCTTTGGATCAGCACTGTGGAAATAGAAAATTATTTTTCACTAAAAATTTCCCGCTTGGTAAAGTGTGGGAATGAGCTTCGTCTTGTAGAAACACGGAGCCGTCTGCTATGAAGAGCTAGCTGCAGGCAGCAGGAGTCCAAATATCCTTGATATGCGAAATAATTTTTAGTCCTAAAGGAAAATCTAAACGTAAAAACACGTGCGAAATCTTGGCAACAAAATTTATTCTGCTTTCCTTCGAAGAAGCAGCATCTTCTTTACGTAAACATGAGTATGATATTGTGAATATTATTTCAATGTCATCGATATTGACAATTTTCGTTTTGTAAGCGATTATTCAAAACTACTTCTCTTACTCTCCTCATTTTATATGTGTAAATAAACTTGGCACGAGTTTTATATTTCTTCAGGTGGAAGAGATGTCGTTGCTCTCAAAGCTCAAATTCTTGCATACAATGTTCCGCAAAATCTTCTGGCACCTTCCCATTTCAGTGAACGTCGTGCTAACGATACGCTCTTCTTCACTTTCTATTTTACAGCCTTGATGAGTTTTCTACTCAGCTTTGATAGGTGACCCTACCTCAGACTATGTTCTGCATACATGTAGTTATAACCTACAGTTCTTCATGCCTGAAAGGGACATCGTAATTACACAAGCAAAATTTTCTGGATTGCGCAAATTCTTGGAAAATTTTAATAACATGAGAAAATAACATGGACGATGGCTGCTTTGCTGATTGAAATAGCTCGCTTTCACGGTGCTCTATTGTAATTAATTACTCTCGCAGTATCATTATATAATTGGTCAAATTAACGGAAATTCAGTGATTTTTATATGACTGATGAAAAATTTCTCGTTGTCTTAGTTGGTTTCAAATAGGATCAATTTCAATTCAATTTGGCAGCCTTCATGGAACTATGATCTATTGATGCAACTGTAAAAATTATTAATACTATCAAAGACATTTGATTCAAAAATTTTGCATTACGCTAACCTTAACAGTTGACAACTATCCAGAATTTCGATAAAACTCGAACACTGGTTATATTCATTGAACTTTGAATTGGAACTATAATAGTTGTGGTTGTGTTGAGTCTTGTATTCGAACTTTTCCGAGTCATCTTTTCAGAGAACAATGCAATTTCTCGCGTAGGTGACCATTGAAGTTCAACCGATAATTTACTCAGTCAGAATTTTGCTAGTGGCATTATTTTTAGAGCGGCATCTCGCATGAGCTGATTTGAGCTCGAAATTATGCTGCAATGAATATTACTATGGATGCTTGTTGGTACGTCACCATTGTACGCATGTACTTGACGTACGACTGCAGCAACACGTGAGCTGCAGTTACCACTGCATGCACCTGCCTGACGTACGACCACAGCAACACGTCGGCTGCCTCATTAACGTTTCGAGTTCGTTCATTTTTACCGCAGACGCTAAAAGAGTGCAGTTGCAAGCGCCACAATTACCCCGAAGCGCGGTTAAAAATACGGCTTGCTGGAAGATAAGGATTCTCTGACGTCACGCAGGGTTATAATACTCGTAGTAAACGTCTCTCTGCGGAGTTTATACTACTTTAATTTCTCGTTGATATGTCGATTACGTTTTTCACATTTGTTTCAAGTTCTGATATTAACATATTAATGAATCTTCGAGGTGTGATACAATAATAGCAGATATAATAATAACTATAAATAGTTCTATTCATGATTATACGAGCATACACAACAATTTAATTCATTGGTGGCATGGCGTGCCAGATCTGGCACACGCTGGATTTTCGCATAAATAGATAATACAAAAAAGACATAGTTTGTGATACTGTCTAGAGCAGATCTCACTGTTACCGGTCTAGTATCAAGCACAGTCGAAACAATTATATTTCTATCCATCACAGCTTCGTTATTCCGTTGATTTCGTGAATTGGAGTGCTGCGATAATTAATGCAGAGGGAGGTTATATAAGTTAATGTTGTGAATAAAGAATTCATGGCCTCTCAGACCTCTACTCGCTGGTGTAGCCGACACC
The DNA here is from genome assembly GCA_014899125.1 of Orchestia grillus. Taxonomy (NCBI): domain Eukaryota; kingdom Metazoa; phylum Arthropoda; class Malacostraca; order Amphipoda; family Talitridae; genus Orchestia; species Orchestia grillus. The sequence goes on from VOMN01065309.1 coordinate 7,571, forward strand.
TTCAGAAGCTCGTCAACTTCCCGCTCTGAAATTGCTTAAAACGTTTTTTTAAGACGCAAATTTTATGTTAATATTTAATATTTGTAATTGCTGTATTCGCCTGTTTTTATTCAGCTTCCCACGTTAAGTGGCATACAATAGAAATTTCACATGAACAAACAAAAAAAGTTTTTATGTTTTATCGAGTTCCTTCGAGAATTCAAATGAGTCGAGGGTTTTAAAAATAGTATAACACTACCCATGAATTTATGAGTTTTTACTTTTCTAACTACACGCATAGTAACTACTACGCTTATCTAGAGTTCCGTGGTGCAAGCAAAGGTAACGAGTTCCCCTCTTAATTGGGACGCAGAGGTTTGATTCCCAGCTGAGCAATTTGGCTTCCGCTAAAACACGGAGTGCTCCTCTTGGAGAACGAAGCTTAAACCTCACATTCCCCGTGCGCCAGTAGTTATAAAGCATTGGAAACCAAACGATGTTTTAGTTGTGATTTTCAAGAATCAAATGTTTGGCAATAAATTGAAAATAATAGTTTCTTTGATCAAGGTACCTCTCTCAGTGACGTCAGTTTCCCTTGGCTACACCGGAAATTCTTGGTTTTGCCACAGGGATCCTACTTTCTGGGTTTACTCTACTCTCCAATCAAACTTTATCGTCAAATTAACAGGTTTATCGTAGGTTGAGCCGTAATCTACACAAAGACGGAGATATACAATAATATACACTAATTAGTCCAGAAATCCACCGAAATCTATAATGGTGCGCCAGAAGTAGGTGAATACTTTCCAATAATAAAACTGAAATTTATAAAGATTGATTATGTATTCTGGATTGCGCGAAGAAATATTCTATTTATTTGTTTTCTAACTGCCAGAAGCCAATTTAAGTGCCTGATTCATGCTTTAATATATTGCCAATAAATAGTTAATTTATTTTTTTTCTAACTGCCAGTAGCCAATTTAAATATCTCATTCATGCTTTGATATATTGCCAAGGAATAGTTAATTTATTTGTTTTCTAACTGGCCAGTAGCTAATTTAAGTGTCCCATTCATGCTAGCGAAATGAAATTCAATTTTTATCTTTTCGGAACTCGGTCGCGAGGTAGGGTTTTTAAATGGTATATTTTCAAAAGGTTCACAATAATTAAGTTCAGTAATTCGCCACGCATAATAGCAGTTTTTATTTGCTTCGTGGATAACTATGTTTTAGGTTCCAAAGTTTGTGTGGGGTTAGTATTAAGGGCTCATCAAGCGCTGCACGGGCGAGTTGACATTCCAATTGTTGTTAGTTTTCAACGCTATATTTGATGGCTGTGCATTTCATTCCTACGGCTTCTAAGCAATTGTAGACTGAAGCATGCTATCTAATTGTGGAATGCGTTCACCTTCGCTAGCCTGGCAACTGTCATGCCATCCAAGTGGAAATTTTAAATTACTGATAATTCAGACTTACACTTTTGAAAAAAGTTACAAAAGGAAATAGGAAATCAGGCAACGCAGTTTGACGTAAAAATTATGAAAATTTTGAATTAAGCTTTCTCTGGTGTTTAAATTTAGAGTCTAAGTACTATAGAGCTTATCGTTATCTACTCGTGTCCAAATTTAGAATCTGAGTTCTTCAGAGTTTATCATTCATAGCCGGTATGCAATCTTTTGAATACAACTTCAACTCTACTGATTCTTAGAGACAGCCGAGCGCAGGGAGACGTCGCATAACTCCAATGTATAATTTATATTTACCCTCGATGTAATCGATACAACATTTTATTGAATTTTCTTGAACACAAGGCACTACGATATGCTACCGTATTCAGTTCCGTCCTCAAGTGTTCCCATAGCTTCAAAGAAACTTCTATTGAGAAGTTTTCTTTAGAGAAGTTGGTTCGACATCGAGCTCTTATTCATAGCACGACCTGAATTCCAGTGCTTTTCACGAGCCCAGTATGTCTCAACTGCTGCCGCGCCATCTCTGAAAAAATGAACAGGAACATCAAATAACTTTCTTTAGAAAAATTATTTTTCGAAAGTTAACATATTATGAAAAATCTTAGTATCTCAGTATTCGAAACAATGAAGACTTTCAGCTGCGATGCGCATCATAGCGGCCGGAATCCCTCCGTATTTGAGTGCGCATCTCGCGTCGCTCTCGCTCATCGACTCGCCTTTGTTACTCCATTAGGTTTTTAAGGCAACCGTAAAGTTTTACGGTCTATGTATGGGCCCGCGTTTTTAAGAGGACCATAAAGTTTTACACCCTATACATGGGCCGGTGTCCCGACCCTTGCAGGTGCGTAACTGCGGGGGTCGCCGCCCTACGCCTTCTTTTAAGAAAGTTTTATGCACGGCAATTAGAAATGAGTTATAATTCCTTATGTGCAAGTGCATTAGGTTGCTGTAACGCTCTCCTGAATTCGGGCTGTACCACACCTTGTAGCTTTGCATCGTGCTGTACCACACCTTGTAGCTTTGCATAGAACTGCACTACACTGCACCTTGCAGCATTAGCAGAGTACTGTACTTTTACGCAAAGATCATTCCTGATGTACTCAGTAATCTATTCTGCATCAATATTCAGCAACAATGTGTCCAAAGTTTAGCCTCTAGTTTTGTGCGGCACACAGCCCTGCAGCGTATTCATGATACGCTCTGCGGTCTGCGCATAGTATTGTTATTTTATGAGCTTTTTACGCTCTGCGATCTGCGCATAGTATTGTAATTTTATGAGCTTTTCTACGCTCTGCATTTTATTCGAACGGGTGCAAAGTCGATGTAGAGTAAATATCTGTGCTGTATCTTTCAGTATGGCGATTTTCAGCATTACTCAACGCTCTGCCTAGCACTGTTGTGTATTTACTTCTCTTTGAATAGGAGAACACTTGTGCGTAGAGTAGCTTGAAAGAACACTGTGCGTTGGAACATCACCATCCCAGACGTCGGTACCCGGTGCTCTAAATAGAGACGAAGAAGTCTTTTAAAGAGTTTAGCTCTGCCTTTAGGAACTATTTTTCTATTGCCCCAAATTTCGAGCATAATTCTGTTTCAAGACAATCGATTCAGATGCCCCGTAAAATATCATCACAACCAACAAATGTCGTGAATCACGATATTAAGGCTAAATTTGGCATGCTCACAACGCGTTTCGTGTTCATTGAAGTTTATAAATAGCAGAAGGATGTAATAAAAAGCCAATAGTTTAATTTTTTACCATTTTTGAGCACCTCTGTTCCTTTATTCTACCATTATTTTCTTGGCTTTATTCCTTCTCGGATATCATCGTGCGTACTTTTACAACCACACCTTCGTTTAGATGGTTGCCCTGTTTTTCATTTTAAATTTCATGTCTACCCCATTATATCTTCTTGTTTCGTCACTCTCTTCTCCAGTTCTATAGTAAGTTTCATTCTAGCATCTTTGGTCTCATTTGCCGCTTCCTTGAGTTGCTGTGCAAGAATTTTTTACCTGCTATTTTCCTAGCCTTGTTTTCTTCTACTCCCATTTCGAACAGCTAACCTCATTTATCTCGCCAGCCATCATTTCTATAAAGTGATCATCCAGGATCTAGATGTTTTTGATTCGATAAAAAATATTGGGTTATTGATTTCCTGCGCGCCTTAGTGCTTAACCTATCAACTTTAAATTTTTCTCACAAACTTTCTCTGTCAATCGGATGCTCATTCATCCATATACTCAGCTAGCTTGTCAATAATATTTTCGATACTCGATCTATCTGTCTACTTCCCCCTTCTTGTCACTGGCTTAAGTCACCATTATATTTGGCCCTTATCACTTTTGTACTCCACCATCACACCCTTGCTCAATCTACCACTTCTCGGAAACTTTCCGGAATTTATGCTCCTACTCACCTCTTGTCACTGTTCCTTCCGTCATGCCTGCCTCAAGATGCGCCGCCTCACTCCCTCTCTTTCCTTCCATGAACCCCAGAAATTCCCTCCCCTCCCCCCCTCCTTCCTTCCCAAGGCCCAAGGCCTATTTTCGAGCCCTGACCTGGTTTCAATTTTCGCTAGTTCTTACGGAACGCTGTGTCTCCTGGAGCTCAGCATTAGATAAACGGGCCAAGGCGTGCCGCGGGCCCAGTGTTAGGTCCCAGGGTAATGGCGTCCTTGGGTCATGGCGTACCGCGGGCCCAGTGTTAGGTCCCAGGGTAATGGCGTCCTTGGGTCATGGCGTGCCCCAGGGCTCAGTTGTACGCTTCATTGTTTAAAAGTTCTCTACGATTTTTGAGACAACACTTGTGTTTCCCACGTTTGGATATTAAATGTTCATTCAACTCAAGTTAAAATCAGTTTTACAATTGATCACAGTATATAGAGGAATGGGATCGATGCGCAACTTATTCAATGTTAAAAAGTTTGTTAAGCTGCTGTATCAAGAATGAATGAAACAGAAATTTCGCGAGGCTTAAAACATGATATTTTTGTTTATTTAAACGGAAAATTTAATAGGACGTAGCCAAAGAAGGTTCGATAAAATATATTGTTTATATCGCTCTCTGAAATTATTTTCAGACATAGGAACCCACAAATGATTATGTAATGAATTTAATATTACAATGCATTGATATCTAATGAAGCACTTTCCGATTTCAAAACGAACAAGAGAAAAATTGATTAGGGCATTTCTAGCGTTGTAATTGTGCCCACGCAAACATTGTCTATGGATACTATCATAAATATTCTGCATGTCAGTCATGGCGGTACGTGTGAATTTTAAAGTGAAGTGCATGAAAACATATTCCATGTCCAGTAATTTAATTTTTTATGCATATTAATAACGTGCATTCTTATTGATCGATAATCATGTTCATTAGAAGTTTGAATTAAAGAATTCTATTCAGTAAAGTATTCAGTAAAGCATTCCAAGTATTCATTCAATGTATTTTAGTCAGCAAAGTATTCGAAGTATAATTCGAAAGTTCTCTTCACCAAAATTAGTATTTTATTTGTTTGATTAAAAGGTTCTGCTCCCAATTAATGATGATGTGATGAGAGAGCATGGCACAGCATTTAGCTGTGTTTTACAGCGTCAATGAAATTAGAAAATAAATTTTATAGAGGCTACCAATTCCTATTGTTTTATCTGTTATTTGAGTTAGATTATTGAGTAGCCCTGCTTTTGTGCTCTGCTGCACCGTCTGAATGCGGACGCTGAATTTGAGCGTAATGATTCATTCAGAAAAGTTGGGGGCGTTTTACTGCCCTGAGCTCTGAATTCGAGCGCTTTGATTCTCTCTGAAGAAGTTAGGCGCGTTTTATTGACGCAAACCTTGAATTGAAGCGCAAAAGTTCGTTGTAAAAAACTGGCGAGGTTCTGCTGTCGTAAACTCTGAATTTGAGTAAATTGATTGGTTCACAAAAAAGTTTGGCACGTTTTACTGCGGAAAATCCAAACTTGAACTTGGAGGTGAGATTCTGGCTCGCGGCCAGGAAGCTCTTGTCTTTAAAGCTGCAGTCGCTGAGCAGCTCCCTGCAGGTCTCCAGGCTCCTGAGACCAGGTAAACCAGCTGCCGATGTGGGCCACAAATGCAAGTGTACAGCGAAATTAACATTCAAATAAGAACATTCATTTTCGGGCTTATTTCGTTAATGTTTGTGGCGTTAGACTGGGGGTGTTTGATTGTAAACTTAGGTGAGTGGAGCCTTCTTCGATAGTGGAATATTATTTTATGTTATGTTTCTATCTATCATTCGTATAGTACGAATTTTTTGCTCACAGGCCAATTTATTTCTATTCTATACATGGACATAATTACACATATGTATATACATAACTCCAACAGTAACCAAAGCATAGACATAAAAAGCATGAGAATAAATTCCCTACACAGTGGCAAAATAAATCAATATATTACTTGAAGCCTCCATCCAAATTTGAACATTTTTGCGACTAATGTGCACGTTGCGTGGAAGCGACTGAAAATCTCCCAACGTAGTATCTTATCTCCCAACCACAGGTGTCATGTTGTAACCATCGTAAGCAGGCGCAGCATCGACCTGAGTTACTCTCGGTGCGTGAATTTACGCATAAGGACTGTAGAATGCCATTGAGTCTCAGTAGGCTATGAAATGTCATCGAATTTTTGATTCAGTCTTGAAGCTTCATTGACTGCAATAGCTATTGGTGCTGCGTTAAAACCCTATTAACTCAAAAATAGCGATGTTACTTTGTGTAATCATTTCTAACGAGATGCATTCACGGTACCCTTTTCCGTTGTATTTCAGGAGAAGAGGGAAAACCTTCGTACACTCAATGCCAGTTTCAAAACAAAACAATTCTGGAAAACTTCCCTTACATCACGGCAGCGATCGCAGTCTCGCGAGGCCTGTCCACCCAATCCGCTTCCCGAGTTTGCAGCTTCCGTTAATTCGCTGGTCTTTTGGCTGCGGCCATTTACGAGCAAAAGTTATGGCCGGTACCTGTGGTCGACCTGTACTGCAAATTTTGGCCCATGCTCTAAAGAATACTCAAGCAGATTTGGACCTTTACTGAAAAGCGCTCTCCGACAGATTTTGGCCTTTACTGAAAAGAGTTCTCCGGCAGATTTTGGCCTTTACTGAAAAGAGCTCTCCGGCAGATTCTGGCCGTTGCTGATCATAGTGCACGAGTAGTTTTTGACCGTTTCTGAAAACAACACAGCAATTTATTAATAATTTTTTCTGAGCAACGCACGCTAGTATTTCTTAGGGGCTTTGTAGAACAATGGGCGCCTGCAGATATTTGACTTTTACTGAATGAAGTACACCCGCAGATTTTTGGACTAAACACACAGAGGCCTATGGATATTCCACACTGATTGTTATTCGACTGCATCCTTCGGTCATGTGCAACGCCCATGTAACAAATTTATGGTGCCTCGTGGGTTATCAATTGGTCGGAGAGGATATTTTTGATCGTTGATGCACGATTTCAAGTGATGAGTGTAATGAACGCGATAATTTTTGAGTGGGTATAATTAAATTAGATTTTTGATCGATTGAACTCGTTACTAGTTTGATTAGATCGAAAATTGGGCTTGTGACGTGATCGAAAGTTAGACGTCCACTCCAGATTAAGAATTTGTGTTCTAATTTTCAACATGATGAGCCGTGGTAAATAGAAGTTACTATTGCAATAAAATTAGGGCGTCGCTGCTGAAACGTCGTGTATGTTTCAATATCCTACTTTCAAGCATCTAGTTTTTCTAGTCTAAAAGATAGCAGTTAAAAGTGGAATAAAAATGAGTCAACAACGCAACAATTTTCATCATGTTTTCCAGTCGAGTGAGAATATCATCTTCTTGTCCAGTCTAGTGAGACTTTCATTAAGTTGTCCAGTCTAATGAGACTTTCATTAAGTTGTCCAGTCTAGTGAGACTTTCATTAAGTTGTCCAGTCTAATGAGACTTTCATCAAGTTGTCCAGTCTAGTGAGAGTGTTTCATCATGTGGTCCAGTCTAGTGAGACTGTTTCATCATGTGGTCCAGTCTAGTGAGACTGTTTCAGCACGTTATCCAGTCTAGTCAGACTGTTTCATCATGTGGTCCAGTCTAGTGAGACTGTTTCATCAAGTTGTCCAGTCTAGTGAGACTTTCATCAAGTGGTCCAGTCTAGTGAGACTGTTTCAACATGTTGTCCAGTCTAATGAAACTTTCATCAAGTTGTCCAGTTTCATCGTGCGGTGCAGTCCTGTGTGACTGCTTTGCATGTTATGCTTCATTTCCTTGCTGAACTTCAGCTCGCCGGAGAGACCGACGCATCGTTCCCCTTTGTGATCTGACCGAAGTCCTGACACAGAGTCACGAGCTGCGCTGGGGAAGACAAAACGAGCACATCTGCATTCCAAGTGCATGGAGTCGAGCTAGGCCGGCAGCACCTGGGCCGGTACCAGTCTGTTATTTATGACCGTACTATTCCATTCCTTATTCCGGTACCTTTTTCCGTTTTTTTTGCGAGACCTTTACATTATTTATTCCGGGACTTTTCTATTATTTATTTCGGGATCTTATCATTATTTATTCCGGGACCTTACCATTATTTTATGTGCCGGTAGCAGAGTAGACACCGGTACTTATGCCAGTAAAATCAGTCGACGCCTGTTATCTTACGAAAGTAAATTAAGTTTCATACCGACTCATACTCATTTTGGAGGCTAAACTCGTGAAGGGTAAGTTTAGAAGACCAGAACCGCTGCTTCATTGCTGCTGGTGAGGCCCACGCACATTTGGTGCGCTTGTGCGCAATGGCCTGTACGCACAGGCCTCGCTAATGCCAATGAATGCAACTATGAAATTTCTTTTAAAAATGAACTCCAATTACATTAGAAAACTGTAAAGACTCGGTAATTTGTTTTGTGACTGATTAAATACAAAGTGATATGCAGGGATTGACAATGCTTATGAAGAACTCAGTAATTATATCCTTGAAAAGAAGGAAAATTTGAAATAACTTGGTAAAGAACGTATGAAACATCCTTCCAGCGCATATTATGAAAGTGCATCCTTAATTTTACCCTTATTCACCTCTAGGCTTCAATTCTTACATTTCGACTCTGTCGAGCAGGCAAGGTGACTTTAAACTAAGTCGCGATTTTACAGTCGTTATCACTTAGCATATGCCAGCCTCTCGCTCTAATCCTATATCTCTATGCCCCGGAATCTAATCCTTTTTCTTCATGCCTCGGAATCTAATCCTGTCTCTTCACGCCCGGAATCTAATCCTGTTTCTTCACGCCCGGAATCTAATCCTGTCTCTTCACGCCCGGAATCTAANTAATCCTGCTTCTTCATGCCCCGGAATCTAATCCTGCTTCTTCATGCCTCGGAATCTAATCCTGTTTCTTCATGCCCCGGAATCGTTCACAAGTCGCACGAAGTCTGACAGAGAGTACCGTGCGCTCCGGCGATAGTCCTACTATTTACACAGTTCCGTGACCGCGTAGCTGCTCTTCCGGTGTAGTAAAACACGCGCGCTGGTTTGACAATAAAACAAAATGCTTTCAATCTCCGCGGATGTTCTGCAAGTTAGGTGTCATGCGTTGTTTTTACTCGGCATTACTCTTACACAAATTACTTTCACTCGGTGTTACCTTCGCATAAGTGTGCGCTCCTTAACTTTTTCTTAAAAGACATTTCTTGGACTGTCACTTCCAACACATCTTTCTGACAGCAGACACAGATTGGTGATCCTACAACGGAGAGATTTGATGAGCTCAAGTCCATGGAAAACAACCAAAATGTACACATGCACACACACACATAGGCACTTAGAGCAGCTACTGTGAAAAATACTGCCCGCGACGCGCTAAATAAACGTCATCATGCCAGTCTCGCTGATAGTGACGTGGCCAAACGACGGTGCCGAGCCAGCTGCTCTGTACGTAGGATAGATACACTTGGCTCAGCTGCCGCAGCCTGGTCAGCTGAAGATGACTTTTGGCTTCCAGAGTTGCGTGTACGTAATTTTCTCTCCTGAAATGCTGAATGTTGATCTGACTTTGCTGTGCTGATTGTTGGTTTGAATCTGATACACCAGGAGTGTAATTCATGTACTAGTTGTAGCGTGCTGCTGTCAGCCCTAGCAACCTTCAGTGCCAGCCGTAACGTGCTGCTGTCAGCACTAGCAGCATACAGTGCCAGCTGTAGCGTGCTGCTGTCAGCCCCAGCAGCGGTGCCGGTCACCCTGCACACACCTGTGGGCGGTGTGCACAGGTGTGTCCACAGCGTGTCTCTCTCGCCTATGACGCACGTGTTCTTTGTACCTCAAACCCTGGGTCTCGATTTCGCCGGCAACCGAGTTTATTCTTTCTTCGTTCTGTGTTTTAGATGCAGCAGTAAGGTTTCCTTGCACATAATTTAACGGTAGTATAGATAACAGCCCTTCAGAGACGCGGGCTATCTCGCACTGGAAGAGAAGAGATCATTTATTATGGACTCTACATCACGGGGAATCTTTGCTCAAGGTGCGTTATCACACAAGATCCCCTGCGCATAGAAACAGCAAGTTACGAATGAGGAGGAAGAAAACGTAAAGAAGAGGTTGTAAAAAAGGTGTGACAATTGAAAAGAAGACTAGTGGGCATGAAAGATAGAAGTCCCGAGGGCCTATCAATAGCGGTGATAACCAAACAGTATCCCCCTGGGGACGCCAGTCCCCGTAGCATACAATAAGCAAACCTAACCTAACCTAATCCTATGGCCTGTGCTATGCCCCCAGAGAGATCGCTGCTCTTAAATATAAATTTAATTTATTGCTGACCGATGTTTCTCGATCAGCCTCCTTGCAAGGAGCTCTGTGGGCTCCGTAAGTGTGACGGCGTCTGTCCTCTGAGCCACCGTATTTTCAGTCACGGTGTCGTTGGATGTGCGTATCGGATGCACATGTGCGATCCTTATGTTACAGGATGTTTGTGGGATGCTCAGGTTACAGGCAGATAGGGAAATCAGCCATTTCATTGTCTGTGTGAATATGTCCTTACATTGATTGAATGGAAATTTAAGTCTATTCAGTGAGTGAATTAGCTTTTTTACTAAATGACTGAAATGTTGTTTAGCCATTTTAGGAAAAGATTCATTTCCCTATCTGCAGGTTATATAAAGTTACATACACAAGCTACCTGTGGGATGTACAGTACGACTAAGGCTCACTGATACTATTCTTCCTATTTTTCCCAACGTGAGTAACGGGAAGTGTTCGCTCAGTTCATTTGGAATTCAAAGACCAGATTTGGGAGCTTAGCGCCGGGATGAGTGGAGTACGTGCGAGCGGGGGGGAGGGGGGGGGGCTATCCAGGTATCCAGGATGCGGAACATTTGTTTTGTCCTGTTAGGCTGGCGGAGAAAGTTTATCGTAGGCTTTAACTACAATTCTTTAATTTGAATCCATCGACACTCTGAAAAATCCGATGTTGTTTTGACCGCAGAAGAGAATATTCATTCTCTCAAAAATGAGGAATGAATAAGTGTGTGAGATTTTTACAACGGTGTTAAGGGTATTAAAGCGATTCCTAATCATTTCCGCGTAGCCGAAGTTCTCGTTTGTTAGAAGTTTTAGGGAGCATTCCTAACATGAAGAGTAAAGTTCCATTTTTGACGGACGTGGTTGTGTAAAACCTCAATTTTGGAATGAGGGCCTCCAGATACGACGATGAAAGTCTGATATCGATTGTTATCGATAATCTTTTCAGCCGAACACAAGCAAAATAAAACGCGGTATTCAAAAGATCTATATCTTCCTATGCAAAGCAGTATAAAAACTCTAAGAAATTCTTCTGTTTTATTAGGTCTCGTCAAATTTTACATATTGCTTAGAACACGCAACGCGTCCAACTCATCATGAGGGAAAAGACTGGAATTAAAAATGAAACCCGAATATTCCTGAGAGGAATTTTCTAGCACTTACTACATCTCATTGTCTTACAAGTTAATCCAAGCCATGACATAGAACGTTTGAGATGCAAACGAAAGCCAAAAAGTCGTGTGGAGTTTTACCTTCAGAAATCTTCTGACTCCTGCTCCGACGGCTGACCTCTATAGAAAGCATTAATTATTTTGCATCACGTCCGAACATTCCTCGGGTCTGACAAACCTCTTCTTGCACAACACATCGATCAAACAAAGGTTCAAATTGTTGGCAACTCAAGTATGAATTACTTGTTTTCTTGTGTATAGCGCTACGAATTATTAAACTAGTAATTCTGAGATGGTCTGGTATAGTCACGAAGGCCTCGTGCAGTTTATCTAAAGATTTTGTTTCATTAGAAATTTGGAAATACGGGCTGATTGACACAGGAATTAACAAGGAGTTGGATTAACTGGTGTAGGCTTTATTGACGTGGCTGGAAGGATTAATTGGTGAAGATCGGATTGGTGTGGGTGGAAGGATTGGTTGGTGAAGGACTGATTACACTATGTGACAGGGTGTTTTGTTCCTGACAATTACGCGCTATTTCGTAATTCCCTATGGTGTAAAACAATGGAAAGTGCCTGTTATTCCTATGAAACCTTACTTTCGTATTTTACTGATATTGTACTTATTACCCCTATTGTTCTGAGAAAGGACACACCTGAAAATTCATTGACCTACAAACAACCGCAAAGTTCTAACATTATTTTTTTACGTTTATTAGCCGATGGCTAAGTGGTACATTGGCTCAGAGGTTAATTGGTGTAAACACACTGGCTGGATACGGCGCTAATTGGGCTGATGGGTCGTGTGACGAGACGAGGGTCGTCAGGTCCTTGCGGGAGCGTCCTTCGTTTAGGTTCATAAAACTCGAAATACCGTATCAACATATACTCAAATAAACGCGCATTGTAAATAGAACCCTAAAACTATCTGAATTCTGGCTCTTATATTAATTTAACGACCACCCTCCATTACGAATCAACCAGCTGGTTTTCAAACCCAATACAATCAATCAGCGACCTATGACACAATGACCTCACTTAAATTCTGATATCAAGCCTAGTGATAGGTGACGCAGCCTATCGAATACAACAAACTTAATTAAGGATTGAGTGAGAGAAGATTGCAAAGGACTCAAACGCAATCAATTGGTACTCAATCAGTTTACAGTTGTGCAGCTTTACATAGTTCATCTTCGTAACACTTTTAGTTCATAAGGCGGTGAAGGAGATAACCGTAGATCACAGCAATTTGCGAGAACAGGAGCTCGACGTAGAAATCGATGGATGTATGTTTGCGGGTATTCATAAATTCATTCGTCAATTCGTCAATTCGTTAACCCTCCACCTAGAATAGACTACAAAAAAATTCCCATGAGCTTACTCCAAATACAGCTCGTTTAAATCTTTCATATTTCAATTTCAATCTTTTGTTCTTCAGCAATTTATAATCATTTTGCATAAAATAAAATAAAAAGACCTATCATTTTAACCTGCCTAAGAAGCTGTTGAAGTTTTCTAGTTATCTTCAACTGTACGTACCGACCAACTGCAGTTTTCCTGGAAATTCAAAAGCATTTTCTTTTTAGAACTGTACGAAAACTTGTTGTGAAATAATTTCACTTTGTGTCAGTATTCCAGAATTATTAATCATTTGTATTTGAATTTTCCCCCAGTTCCTAACTAACCCTCAATTATGATGGCACCTTTCTATATATTTAACGAAAACACTCGTGATGTTTTATCCTTTTTGTTCACTCGTACGCGACGACGTCACGTAGCCTAATTACGTCACCTTAACCAGAGGACGTCTATACCCAAACTGATCTGTTCTACCCTCTTCGTCGGTACAGCACTTAACTTTAATAAACCACGCCTTACTATTATTCTCCAAGACCAATCACCATATGAGGTAAGTCCCTCACTTCGACAAAGTCTTTCTAGACACATTTATACTGGCCAAACCAACACTTCGGTGCTTTCAAACCCCTCCTACTTTCTTGCGACATTCCATTTCAACGCCTTAACAGATTTTCCAAATAAATCGTTACTTGATTTTGCTCACACACTTCTTGCTGGTGTTGTGGTAACCCCGCACTCAAGCCCATTAATTTCTGTGAAGTCCTTCGACTCTGGAGCGCCACGCTCAACTGCTTCCCCACAGGACATGGGAATTTGAGACCGTTAGTGTTTCGCGTCTCCGTACATAGTCTAACATTACTTCATAGCTTGCGAAAACTATGTTCATTCATTCTGTATCGATCTAAATCTTTCCAAACCTTTTCCCCAACTATGTATCTTCGACCTCAAATATTTGTCCGAAATGTAGTGCTTCAAAATTCTTATTTTCTTTATTACCTCTTTATCATCACAGTCGATTGGTGTATACACACTGGCTGGATACGGCACCTATTGGGCTGAAGGGGTCGATTGGTGTATACACACTGGCTGGTTACGGCACCTATTGGGCTGAAGGGGTCGATTAAAGAAAGGATTTTTTAGCGTGGGCTCTTGTTTGATGAGAGGCTGGTATTTTAGCCGTGTATGCAGTTATTTATTCGGAAGATTACTCTTTTCAATTTTAAAATTTGTTCTGCAGATGAATACAACATTTGTATGAATTATGTACGCTAACTTACTTATCGCGAGGAATATTTAATGTTGTCGAAAAACATAATATGATAGCAAGCAGCAAAGGTGCTCTCGTTTCGAAAAAAAATCATTAGAATTATCATTGAACTCTCTTTCCTAAAAAATTTCGATTGAAACTAACTTAAATCCTCGTGCTTGCATCGAAGTCTCTTGCAACGACGGTGGCTCTCATATTCGAAAAGGGAAATATCACTTAACAATCTACGCGTAGGATCAGGATAGTTTTCACTCACTTGGCTATTATTTACACGTATTAATTCATTCAATTTTGAGATATACCTTACAACTTTTGTAGGGTAAAATTGATATCTATCTATCTATCTATCTATCTATCTATCTATCTATC
>VOMN01065312.1:0-21332 GCA_014899125.1 Orchestia grillus
CTGGGCCTCAGTTGTGGGAGTGTTCTGGGCCTCAGTTGTGGAAGTGTTCTGGGCCTCAGTTGTGGAAGTGTTCTGGGCCTCAGTTGTGGAAGTGCTCTGGGCCTCAGTTGTGGAAGTGCTCTGGGCCTCGGTTGTGGAAGTGCTCTGGGCCTCAGTTGTGGAAGTGCTCTGGGCCTCAGTTGTGGAAATGTTCCTTGGGAAGAAGTCCATTTTCGTGCCTTCAGTCATTATGATATCACTACGAAGAATGAAACTGAAGTCATAAAATCTGTTAGTTACTGTTTTTCATACCTAACTTCCTAATTACTAATTCCTAATTAAGATTAATTACGTTCTACCCAGCAGAAAGTTGAGTGCTTACTGTACAGTGTAGCAAATTGCATTTTGTAATTATTCAGTTTTTAAAATTACACATTAGATTCAGCCGAACATATTCCATTGGCTTGTAAAACTCAGCGCAATTTTGGCGTTTGGCTTACGCCCCGTGAAGAAACAATTTGAATTCATCCAAATTGTACTCACACTCGTTTTATTAAGCTAGGCCGCAGCCGTAATTTTCCGGTTCATTGGTCGTGGCCTGATATTGAACTTGTTCAATGAGCCGAGCGTCTCTGGGGAGCACATGAAGTGCCACCTCTACGTTCCCCGGGCGCCCATTGTGGTGGACGACCTCCTGCGCTCCGCAGCCAGACTTCCCTGCCCTCCGCCTTTGCCTTGTTCATTTTCATTGATTTGGTTTAAGTTTCGTGCAGTGCGTGGACATGATAACCCGCGATGAAAATGAATCGCTCTAAAATTCACCAATTTCCAGGCTCCTACAGTATTTCGATTAAGTGAATTTCCATGAGAAACTCAGCAGATGTGCGGCCTCTCCTTCCTGTGCGTTGGTAGACGGGGTACGGTTGGTTCCTAGACTCAGCTACGATGGCAGTTTCGCTATTTCCACAACGTCGAGTCATTATCAAATTCAGCGTTGATTTTAAACTCTGCTCTACTGACGTTTGGTTATTCTCATGACGTTCATTCACTTTCAGGCCTCACAGTCGAACGGACCAGGGTTCGAGCCTCGGCTCATGTGAGGCTTTTCACGTGATCACGGAGTACTTCCCTTGGAACAGGAAGTTTAAACCACACATTTCTCACATCCCCCACCACATCAGTAGTCGTAAGGCATTTAAAACCAACGGAAAAATGTGTTGGAATAAATAAAGGTTCTTCACAGTCAGTTTCAATTGGAGCGTCATTCGTCTCTCTGTGCTTGGACTAGAACAAATTTGCGCATGAAAACATGGATTTAGGTGCGCTGCATTCATTATTCATTAGCTTTGATGGCTTTGTTGCAGTGAAATGAACTGCAGCTTAGGACAAAAGTCACGTATTTTTAAACGTCCTTGCCTCTTTCTTTCTATCCTTCGATGAAATACGTTGCATGTTGCTCCTTTCGCCGGTTTCTTGGGTAAAAATAAAAATTTGCCTGTGACAGTACTTTCAACGCTAAGGATCACACAAATACCATCAGTAGGTAGAAAATAAGTACAGTGGACGCGTTAATATTCTTTCGGTAAATAATTACCCCGTGAAATTCACTCCCGCGTGTTCGCTTCGTCGTTGCCGCCGTTAGCTTTGAAAATAATTTCGTTTCATCTCTCTTCCGTGACGGGATAGAGCGCAATTACGTAAGCCCTTACGTCGATGTGCGTACGAACGTAGAGTCGGTATCGATCTCACGTCCGTTACTGTCTATATATATACACGCGCACCCTACACTCCATAACAACGCAGCCCCCTTCGCTCTCATCCTTCCAGCGCCCTCGGGATCCGGTGGCCGTCCAACATTCAAACTGATGGGCTCAATTTTATATTGGCTAATCGACAATGAACGCGGATCGACGGTGCCCTTTATGAATCGTAATTGAAAGCGCCTGCTTGTTATAGATGCCAATCAAACATTAAATTGCAGCTTCGGACTTTGCAGGGAGGTGATTTGTTGTAGCTTAGCATCGGGAATGCTGTACATGAAGAAAATTTATTATTTGCTTGACTGCTGCGTGCTGCGTGTGGTGGCCAACATCAACACGCTGCCGCACCGCACGTGAGCTTCATTATTCACGTATGAGTGGTGCGTGTTACGAGCAGTTTTCTGCGCGATTGCGCTTTATAATAATCCCCGTGTATTATGACGATTTATGCGTCCAGTTTCCCAGCCCATTTCAGCTAACTTGGCTGCCCATTTGCCCTGCCTGGAATGGGTTACTTCTCGTTCGCATGAGCCGCGCGTTTCCTCGTTGCTGCTCTCACAGCGTTACGAGCCTTTGGCTGTTCCTACCTCAAAGCTACTCGTAAATCTGTATAACGTAGTTTTTAGCTGCGTTTGCGTAGCGTGGTGGTGCTCAACGTACTTCTCTTTGAGGGGCGTGCACAGGGGGCTATTTGTATTCAATTTCAATACCTTTTCGCGGAAGCTAACCCAATTCTGCAGTTCCTTTGGCATTCCTTTTTCAGAATTTCCGGATCTTCTCTAGCTCTCAGTTATCCTCTGATGGAGTTCTCTAATCCCCTATTCCTTTGTGCTCCGTCTTTTGTTTGCGTGGTAATTGAGAGTTTCTTTGCGTCGTTCATCATCACAGCGAACGAGCCTGTGTGGATTTTACGAGATGCACAACGCTCGCTGGAACTCAGAGAGCGACGTGTGGTCTTGCGCATCGTCGTGCTTCACTGTGCTCTTGTTCCCTCAATATTTTCACTGATAGATCGAAATGGAAGACACAAGCTCTGTGATATCGTTAACTGTGACCACTGGAGGTTTCAAACTTATGGTTGGATTATAGTTTAACGACTTGCTTCTCATTGCTTTCAGTTCCTTCTGTAGTTTGGTGCACACGTTCAAGACCTAGTTGCATTTAGTTTTGTTATAAGAATTGTATGTGTACTGAAAAAATTCTAAACATACCGTAATTGAAGCCATGGTTCAAACAAATATCATTTGAGTAGTTACAATCGTTCACTTTTCATCAGAGATAGAGCTTTGTTGGCTGCCTCTTTCATGAGGCGTTTAATGCCTCAGTCGATTTCAGACTTTCAGACACTGATAAATCGTCTTTGGTATTGGGACTCACCAAGAAGGGAACGCCGCTGAAGCTTGGCTGGAGTTCATCTTAATTAAATTTGAATTGAGGATGTTATCGTGCTTCCCTAAATTATTTAATTAATACTGTATTCGGTGAGCGTTTTGAGTTGCAGCCAAGGACTGCAACGTCCTTTACTACGTTGGCTCCCTTTGAAGTTATCGCTCCATGTGGTCTGAATTTTGTCATGCCCACGAATTACGAATAGTATACGAGCAATTTCGGTTGATGAATTTTCCCCTTTATAACCTAATGCGCCAGAAGGTGCTGTTAAGATACCTCAGCTATCGATAGACCTTTGGGAGCTCTTTCTTCCGTGCTTCCTTTGCTTTTTTCAGTTTTCATACCTTCTTTGCTATCTCTTTTTTGCTGTTTCTTCCTTTTTATTCTTTAAATTGCCGTCTCTACGCGCAGAGGATCCTGTATGGGAACACACCCTATGCATAGATTCCCCTTCTTTAGAGTCCATGCCAAGTGATCCTTTCATTTCTGGCGGAATATAGTCTAAGTCACTGAAGAGCTGCTGTCTGCACTGCTATACTACTACTGCTAGTCTAATGCACTAAATTTCCTGAAACGAATAAACTGACACCATCATACGTTTGATGCATCCTGTGTTCTGCAGCGACGATTTAAACTGTTGATTAACTGCTACTATCGTCACTTCCATCATCATTACTATCATTACTGCTATCATCACATCGCAGTGAGCGACCAGCAACTATATTAAAAAACAAAATCTGCAGTATCAAAGTGGCTGGCATTTTTTTTACAGAAGTGTATTCTTAATAACTTAAACTGGGATTCACTAAAAAACGTGTGTCACGTCTATCGCAATAAATAATCTCCGCCCTCTTTCAAACGGCAAGTTTGCTCAGTATACTTGTGAACCACACACGACGCCATAACTACAGGTTTTATAAACACTAGAGGATACAAATCAATTTAATTTTCAAAGTACCATAACTCAAATTTAAATTATCGACGTTTAATTCTGTGAAATTCGTACAAAGTTCAACTCTTCTTTCCTATTTTTGTAGCGTATCTTTCAACTGTAATTTTATGCTCGTATCAGGTATGTACAAAGAATCACACGATATTTTTAGGTAATATTTTGCTTAAGATGCTAATCCCTTCTTGCTGCACGATAGGCCGATGATTTAAGAATCACGACTATAGAAGTTTCAACGCGTCGTCCACACTGATTTTTAAGCTTTTTGTCTTTCTTACTCATTGAAAACCTGAGTGGTTCCATGCTTTGTGTGTGACTGATTTTGGAATAAACGATTTTTCTTCCTTGCTTTCTTCTTTCTTTCTTGATGCCATGCAGTCATTCGCGCCTACACAGGTCTATGGCGGGTAGACGGGTATGTGTGTATGTTTGTACGTATAATAGTATTCGTGGGACGTTGTATGTATAGGGATCTTGTACAAAATATAATTTTTCTCAAACCATCTCGTCTAGAGTACGCTGCTCTTGTTGGAGTACATTAATTTTTTGTGTTGCAATAGAACTTCCTAATTCAACACTGCAGTAAAAATTTCACTTCATTTCCCCTTTATATACATTCATTATATAAACATTACACATGTATACAGTATGTATGTATACGTTCACGCATTACAGTACGGACGGTGGGACTGACATATTAGGGTCCCAAGAGCGACACATCCAGCGTAAATCTACGATATTCGATTCGAATGTTTAACTTATTTTGATTGCCTATTATAATAGTTTTGGAGATGGACTGTGGAAAAATAAGAAGCGCACATATAAGCAACGAGTGTTTGAACGCATAATGGACAAAAGCCCTATGTACTATCTAACTAAACATAACTGGCCCCTTGGTGAAGGCTCTAGGTATGAATATGCTTTAGATATGCACGCGAACATATTATTGTAAATCTGAACTAATTCGGCGATGTGTTGAACAAATATAATATTTTATTTCGTAGAGTTAACTCGAAGAACTTACCCCTCACGGTATCACATATTCCCACATCCTGACACACTCCCTGCCGCCTGCAGCACTGAGATGACGAGTGAAGATTTTCACACCCTGGAATGTCAACATATGTACATATGTATCTGTGAAGTTTATATAAAAAATACATCAATATCTGTAACCTTATGATGTATGGCGCAGAATCATGGTCTTGTTGTATTGCTCACGATAATTATGTTCTGCGTCAATTTTAAAATAACTTCATGAGCTCATGCGTTGTTTCTATGAGTGTAATGTGTGTTTTTGGAGAGACAGGACTTGTTCTCTTTCTATTTCTGAGCCGTTTTGCATCCCCAAGGGATGCATATAAGTATTATAAACTTTCAAACTACCTGGGCAAGATTTGATAAATGTAGTTTGGCGTTTGAATTTTCAGGATCTTTTTTTGCGGTTCCATCGATGAAATCCTTTTTATTCTGTCCGGTCTATGCAAGCGTCGACTTAATTTGTGTGCACAATTTGGAATCAAATTATTTTTCCTGCTTTTTTGGGCTAGATAATAATTAGGCGCAGCAAAATGAATGGTAGGTAGCGCAGATGTCAATATTTACCCCAAAGAGCTCGTATTTTAGAGACTCAAGATGTCCGTTGTGCCATAAAGCCACATTGGATTACCATTTGTACGAATATTTACCTCAACGAGTTCATAACCTAAATACTTAAAATACTGCTACTTGTACCTGAAGCTGATCAGTAACACAAGTATTTGCAAAATTGCGTGCTTTCTCGCTTAAAACTTTTTACGCAGACATGAACTTTGTCCCTTAATTGCATAGCGAAAGTTTTGTGCTAAGCATGTCACTTTTGTCCCAATACGTTCTTAACACAATAATTCTGGCAAATTTGTTCAACTCCCCTGATGGCTTAATTTCCTTATTCTGGACCTCACTCTTTGCTCAGACGAACGATAGAAGTTTTCGACGATCATTGTTAGCTCCGTGAAGCATCCAATTCAGTGGATTACCTTCCCCAGAGCGCTGCGTATCGACCAGGCTTCGACGTAGGTTCAAGCCACAAGTTTTCCTCGCGAGAACTCAATTTGACTGACAAAGTTAGCAGGTGTAGTCGCGGACTTCCGTGTTTGTAAATGTGAGCATGAAATTGAAGTGGCCCGATGAGGTAGCGTGCTGCGAGCCCATCTCTACTTCGCCATGCTGATTCGAGCGATCGGCTGGTGGCCCGGCAATACAGGCCGGTATTGAAATTGCAGGCGAAGGGGCTAAGAATGAAAGGCGGGTAACAGTGCTGCTTAAATTGGACTGGTAGCTCTTAAGAATACTGTTGAATATTGAAATTGCTTGTGAATATGCCAAGAACGCGATGTGAAATAAAGTACTGACTCAAATTGACCGTTTGTGTGGCAATAGCATAAAAAATACCCGTAACTGCCAGTAAATTTGCTAAGAACAAAATGTTGTGAAAATACTACTGGGTGTAGTCAAACTTGTAACGTAGTACTTTGTTTGCTTCGAGGGTGGCTGGTGAATTGAATAATTACTTAATTACACGTAGACGTGATGTTACTGTTATTTTACATCCTTCTTTTCCGTTTATTATACCTGCATCTCGGACTTGGTGGTATAATTGGCTTCATTATTTTTCTACTCCTTCCAGAGGCTGACAATGGGCGGTTCATGAGTTATCCCATCATTTTTCAGGACTCATAACTTCAGTTTACACCAACTGGAAGTTTGAGGCGCGAGCGTTATGATAGCACTGGGATTTAACTATGAAAACATGACGCAAGTTCTTGCCAGATCGCTACACAGCTTTCCCATCTCCAGTCTTTGCTCTTTTCGACCTACTGAGCCGAAAGAGATACGATAAAGCTCAAAAGTTACTCGAGTCATAACTCACTTTCTGTATTGAAACTCGCCGACGCCTCGGTTCCTGGGCTCGTATATTTCCGGGATGTTGCCGTCGCTTGAGTGAGACGGGACCGTAAGCCGGAGTCGAGGCACAACTCTATTCATTATTGAGGTTTTATGGGAATTTTACCGTATCTGAACTACGCCATAACTCAAGAGCGTGGAAGTGCTGCTGCGCGCAGCGTCTTGGGCGCAATTGAACGTTGAGAAGACGTGCGATGTCCTGTTACTGAGGGGATTTATTCGCATCCCGAGTGAAGCTATGGACGCGTTGTTTAGTGGTGGATTTACGACTGTGATGGCAGTGTCCTGACCTGCAGCGGGCCGATTTGCAACGCTCGTAATTCCTTTAAAGACGAAATGCTACTGGCGATGGAAACGTCTCGTTTGGGTTGAGCTATCTATTGATGTCATCAGGCGCATGTGGCGTTGTGCTCAGACTTGAACAGAAATGCGATTAATATTTTGTCAATAAATATTGTTCGATTCTGAACAGAATGTTGAGGATTTTGTTCGAAATGTCACTAGGCTAATATTTTTAGTTGAAATTATTTCTTTCCACACAATACTATTTGTACGATGTTAAACGACGCTGAATTTGTGCTATGTTAAACGACGCTGAACTTCCCATCGTCGAGTTTTTTAAAAGCCTGTGACTTTGGCTGCAGCCGAACTCATTCTCTGGATTGGAAATCCATGGCCAGGATTCGCCTGCCCCGACTCCCACCTCCCGAAGTTTACATTAGAACCGAAAGCAATATCGCTGATCTAATTACGCCTTTGTGCTCGATCTGAGCTGGTTCCTTAGTCCCGCTCCCCAGATATTTGACATTCGCCTTAAGAAACTCAAAAACAGTCGAAATTAGACGTGGAAGACTTAAATCTAGTCGATATTCCACGTAAAAACTTCAAAATGATCGAAATGCGACGTAAAAATTTCAAAAGTATGCCTAAAGCGAGTCAAAAATGATCGATATCCGACTTCACAAATGATTTTTTGGCTTGAAAAGGCTCAAAACTTGTAATTCCGTCTCCGTTGATGTTCAAGTCAACAAACCCAAAATGTGTTTACATTCTGACAACATCAAATCGATGTTCGGCTTTGAGGGATCGAACTTGGACCTCCTTCCCCGTCAAATAAAAGGCTCCTTGGGCCTTTTATTCAATCTTTTGGCTCCCACGCTGCGTCCAGCGGCAGAGGCTGACCGGAGAGACGCTCTCCCGCCGCAGGTTCGGAGCTCCGTTACTGCCGAGATTTACTTCTATTTTGCGTGGAGCGATAGACGCACTTTGTTATGCGTAAGATTTAATGGAGAAGAGTCTTTTCTTGGCTGCTCGAGACGTGGTCTTGTAATTTATGCCCGAGGGAGCCAGCTGATTGGCCACTACTCGTCGAGAGCTCTTCCGTGTTATCGGGAATTTTTCTGTCGCTTAGAATGACTTGCGCCTCCCTGGGTGCGATGCTTTCCGGAACTTCTCTTTCGTTTTGAATGTATTGAAACTGCTAAACAATACTTACCAGAAGCCGACGCCGCGTTTCCTGAGACACTCTCCTTTGACGTGGACTGGCTTGGAAAGAATCGAAGTTTTGTCGCGCTTGTTTTTACGTCCGTGTAATGCGAATAGAGTGAATTGTTGCGAAGCGACTTGGCCACATTACGAGAATGAAATCAACGTATCGTTCCGTGAAATGTGTTCCTTATTTGTTTCAGTGCTTTCATCAATCGTACAGCATTTCATCGGAATCTCCAAGGAAAATAACTGCCAAAGTGAGTCGATAAAGACGATTTTGTCACCAATGTTGAACTCAAGAATAGTTGTTAGTACGAGTCTCAAAATTTTTTGGGCGATCTGTTCCTTGCAATCAGTGCTCGTCGTGTTACTCACTGCTTCTAGGAAGTTAAATTTTGAGAATTTTGAGCAACAACGAATTCAGACAATATTGACCCACTCGAAATCTTGAATTTGACGTCCAGAACTGCACCGCAAAAATTTCTCATCCATCCTAGCTTTCGCCGTCAGCTGAGAGAGCGGGTCTTTCTTTGTCCACTGCTGTTGTGGTTTGCGCGTCAAAAAACCGTGCTGTCCGCCGGGCGTGCGGGGAAAACCACTAAATTAATTTTAACTTCGCCGGAATTTCTGTTTTTTGTTGAAACTGCAAACGGACTGCGAAATTAAAATGCCGAAACTCGCGCTCTATTGCCAATTACAAAAACGTGTTGGGCGTGCAGTTTTTCCGCGACGGTCCGTGTTGCCAGGAAGGACTGTGTTGACAGGGAGGACTGTGTTGCCATTTCTTCTCGCAAAACCCACCAGGGTAAATGTGTTGACTTCGGTCCGAGTCGTCGGTGAGGTTTCTCGGTTTTCCATCGACCGTCTCGCTCGGTTTCGAAGGTGGTGTAGAACTGAGGTGCATGAGGTATATCGTATATTTTATTGTCTCGCTCGGTTATCGTCTCGGTATATCGTCTCGCTCGGTTATCGTCTCGGTATATCGTCTCGCTCGGTTATCGTCTCTGTATATCGTCTCGCTCGATTATCGAATCGGTCAGTTTCGAAAATGGTGTTGAACTAAGATGCATGAGGTATATGGTATATTCATTCAGCGCAAGAGAAGCAATTAAGTAATGGAAATGTTTTAACACAGAGCGTTGACAACCGCCTTATAAAACTGCTCTGCCCTCGTGTGAAAAGTAAAACTTCCAAAAATAAGCTCAGTAATTCTCTAGAGAAGATTTTCTACGACGACGTGAAAAGCTTTCAGAACTTACGAGGCATAACTTTTATTAAAAATTTCGTCGCTTGAGGAGTTGCGTATTACATGAGTAATGGCTGTTACGTCTGAGTTTTGGCAAAAGATGATGTCAGAAAGTCTAATTCACTGTTCAATGTTTATAGACTGATTTATTTTCACATTTTTCCTGCTCCAGTGGGACACATTCTATACAGAAAAAATTGTTCCAGGTGCAAAGAACTCGGCTTGCGTATGAGTGACACGTCGTGCGGTTTGTATGTAACGGCTGCATCACAAATAAAAGGCCGTATATCTTCATGTGTTTAAATAAAGGGCTGTGTATCTTCATATGTTTAAAACGAAGTCATACTTCTAAGGACGCAATTTTTTTCAGCAGGTTTTCACACGTGTGTTGAAGAAGCCTCTAAAAGTTCAGGCACCATAATGATTTACTCAATTCTTACTCTGAAATTAATTACAAAATTTAAATGTACCGATTCCTCCTCAGGGGGCATAGGATAGGCCACAGGCAATAGGGATAGGTTAGTTAGATTTGTCTCTCCTATACTGTGGGGACTAGCACCCCAAGGGGAGCACTGTTAGGCTACCTCAGCTTTAGATAGGCCTTCGGGACTTCTATCTTTCGTGCCCACTTTGCTTCTTCCCGTTTTCATTCCTTCTTCTCTATTTCTTATTTGTCTTTTCTTCCTCTTCCTTCTTAACTTGCTGTTTCTATGCGTAGGGTCTTGTGTGGGAACACACCTTGTGCATAGATTCCCCGTTCTTCTTCGTCCATACTGAATGGTCCCTACTCTTTCGGTGCGAGACCGTCTGAGTTTCTGAAGCGCTGCTTTCACCACTACTACTACTACTAAAATGTACCGAAAAGAATTCCTTATTCTCTAGTTGTAATCACAAGGCACATCCTTCGTGAATAATCGCTTGTACGTAATTTCAAATCAGTTGCTCCGTCTGAGTTTTGTCTTGCATTGTTTAGTTTGATGCACTCGTGTTGCTACTGACGCAGCACGGCCGGCAGGAGAGGTAATACACACAGCCTTAAATCATACAGTTTAAGCTTCATAAACTTTGGACTTTCCCAGCCCGCGGGTCCCTGGCCGTTCTTCTCGCTGACTTCGCTCGTAAAAAGCTTTCGTTCATGCTCTGGAAAGTATTCAATTCTGGGCCTGGAGTCATCGCCCGAGTTGGCCCGAGTGAATTTTGGCACCGTCGCTCTCACTGAAATGTCGCGTTCGTCCGGTGCTTCTGCCTGTGTGCACCTCATTTGGTGCGTAGAATCTGCGTCTGTATACGATGTAGAGCGCTCATCTTCGTGCGTAGAATCTGCGTCTGTATGCGGCGTAGAGCGTTCATTTCGTGCGTAGAATCTGCGTCTGTATGCGGCGTAGAGCGCTCATTTCATGCGTAGAATGTGCGCTTGTGCTCGTCGTGTAGTGTTTATTTCATGCGTTCAATAAGCTCATCAATTCCTCACCTCAAGAAAGCACCCACCACTGCAGAGGTGAAGGTGTTATGGGAACACGAGTGATACTTACACGGTGGGGGAGAGGGGAGGAGGTGGCTCTGACTCCCTAAAGTTGGTGATTATCCTTATTTTTTGTGTTTATTTGTTCCCCACGTCTTAGGGAGCGCATCATGCACCTGTCAGTCGTGAAGGGCGCCACGGACGCCACAGTGTGATGGTGCCACGGACGCCACAGTTTGATGGTGCCACGGACGCCACAGTTTGATAGTGCCACGGACGCCACAGTTTATACATAGGTCACAATTGCGATGTGCCAGAGGCAGGACGTGAAGGGATTTTACGTCTCCGTGTTGTGATCTAATATAAACTTGGCATTTTCCGGTGGACTAAACCTCGTGAGTAGCCGTAACGAATGAGCGTTTTACGAGAGCCCCGAGTTTCGGCTTCATTCCAGCGTTGCGTTTCTTAATTAATTGAAAAGGTAAACTCACGCGGCCGTTACGAGACGAAAGTTCGAGGAAATGTTCTTGTACGACTCCTGAAAGTGCGCAAGTTTTACTGATATTCTCCGCTTAATCAGCTCTAAAACTGGGAACAAACGAGCTTTGTTCCCGATGATAAAAAACTTTATGTTGTAATATCTGAACACCGGGAATACTGACGGAAGCGCTACCCACTCTTCCTCCTTTCTGCTTGCGTTGCGTAAGATTGAAATCGCTGCCATCAAACTTCGTTTTATTTTTCTGAATATTTGTAAATGTGTCGTACTTAGTAGTCAAATGCGACCATAGTGTACCTTGTTATTGTTGCCCATGGATGACCTGCTCGTGATCATTTTCTAGTTAAATATGGAGCGTGTAGTCCGTAGATTTATGACGATTTAAAAAATTTTCCTTCGCAAGGCGTTCTGTTTTACATTAATACTTTTCTTCCATCTGAATCGGGCTCTGGATTTTTGAATGTATGAATTAGGAGGGTCAGGAAATTCTTAATTTATGAGAGTAAATGTTTCGTATTTAATGATTAACCCATTTAGTAGATTTTATAAGTATTCGAGTATTGCAAGAAATGTTATCTGTTGCAAATGTTAATGATACCTGGGCACAGTGTTCTGTCTTCCCTTCTCGTTACAATGTTGACCATTTCCCAAACTGCAATTGCTACTCTGACAGTGCAGTGATTTTAGATGGGCCGCTGCCGACGGCAACTCTGGCTTTACAAGGAACACCAGCTACAGCTCGTAGGGCCCTCTTATCTAGCGGTCGTACGCCTGTTTCATTTTAACCCTCAAATCAAATGTTTTATCCCTAGGAGCTTTTTATCCTTCAGATGCAACATGTTATCCCTAGGAGCATTTTATTTTATCTTTCAGGTGCAACATGTTATCCCTAGGAGCATTTTATCTTTCATATGCAAAATGTTATCCCTAGGAGCATTATATCCTTCAGATGAAATATGTTATCCCTAGGAGCATTATATCCTTCAGATGTAATATCTTATCCCTAGGACCATTATATATCCTTCAGATGAAATATGTTATCCCTAGAAGCATTTTATCCTTCAGGTGCAATATTTTATCCATAGGAGCATTTCATCTTCGAGCAACGTTATTTTACTCTGGCAGCCGTATCATTTTTATGCTCCGGTGTTGTCAATTTGTGTATTCTTTTGTGGAATCTTATCTTTTAGGTTAGCTAACTTTACATTCCAGCGGCATCATTGTGTCTTTCTGGTGAATCTTCTATCATTTAGTAGAGGCTCCTTAGCTTTAAGAGTCTTCTTTCCATACCACAGCAGTATTTTTCACTCCACAACAATATTTTTCCTTGTACTCCAGATTCATTTTGTCACTGAACCTAACCATTTCATCCTTGAACGAGCTTGCATCAATCATCAGGAGCAGTAACTAGTGAATTAACGACCGTGAGATGGCCTCTAGACTGAATTCAAGTGTGTAAGTCCCGGAAACTTTGACCAGCTCTCAAGAACTGCCCACATAGCACTCACGACCGCTCCTGGGCACCTCAGCACCACTGGAGCCGCTTTTAAAAACCTCTTCAAAAAGCTCACGCCGCAATCAAACCCGACCTCGATGCCTCGTAAACCTCCCCGTGTTTTCCTGTTGCCGCGATCACGATTTGAGAACCTCTGATGAAAATGTAGGAACCATTCTTCGCAGCAAGACGGCTACGGTCGCCCAATTTGTGCGCCGGGGAGCTGGTGTCGGCAACATTAGGCCGGATCAGCGGCCGGTGCTCCCACAGGCCAGCCTCTGCAGCGATCGCTCTTGCTTCCGCTGCCGTCATTTCCCTGCGGCGCGACTGGTCGCTAAAAAAATCAGTTCAGATGCGCGAATGTCTCTTTGCTTCTTTGTTGTTTTATTGCATTTGCCTGCGGTCTCCAATGGCCTCTAAACTCGAACGAGAAAACGTTTCTGTTGGTTCTTGATGTGGTTTGTTTTAGGATTTTGTTCCGTGTACTACGTTAAGCACGTTTGTATTTGCATTCTTGATAAGCAAGTATATTTTGGGTCGCTGAAATTCAGTGGATGAGAATGTTCTTTAAAATTATTACGTGCAAACTTGTGCCATAACTTCCTGGCGAACTGGTCATGAAATCTTGTTCAAACAGGTCGTGTAAACTTGTTTTCTAGCCCTCGTGCAAATTTATTTTCTAGCCCTCATCGTATTCATTTCCGGCCTCGTAGGCTCAGGAAAGTGTGTCGTGTCACACCGTAAACTTACTCGTTAACGTTAAACTTTTTGAAATTTATCCATGAAAATGAACTCTTCGCTTAGTTTCCTCCTTAAGTTGTTGAACCATTTCGCTCTTCGTGCTCCTAATGAGCAAAGTTTTGCAATTTTTGTTTTTGATAACAGTTCGTCGTGGGCAGGTGATCATTAACTGAAGTTGTTCCTTTTTCATTTCTGCACTGCACCTTGACTGTCGCGTCAAGGTTTGCTTTATTTAAAGGGCAAGTTCTTACTCTCGCAAAATTTCAACCCAACATGCGCGTACTATTCAGATGTTCAAACCTGAATAGTACGAATGACTTGAATTAAACCTTTAAAATAAACGAAACAAGCAAAAACCTGTATCCCGTTCACCTCTTAAAAATACCCGCGAAATGGATCAACTTGGTAATTCATTTCAAGAAAGTTATTTGTTCATGCAGTGAAGTTACCTCCCAAATGCGGCCGAAATATCACACCTGCCTTCCGTAATGCAAAAAAGCAGCAATTCACCATCAGAAAAATTACTATCCGCGCATCTCAGCTTCAGTTTCTGAAGGAGCGGACGAAAGTTTCTGCGGGGGTGAGTTCTAACCCTTTAGGGATGAAATCTGGCAGTAAAATTACATTTAGCTTCGTAAGAAGAATTCGTTGCAGCCTTATGTATGCCTACGGGGTATCAGGCTGCGCTCAACTTTGTACAAAAACTAGCCGTAGACACACAAAACAGGGCGATTTAGGCCTTCACGGCGTTATAGGGTTAAAGGGTGATGGAAGAAAGGAATAAATTTGTTTATTCCGGAATCAGTCACGTACAAAGCATGGAACCATTCGGGGCTTTCAATGAGTGAGACTTCAAGCTTAAAAATGAGTGAGAACGTCACGTTGAGACTTCTTTAGTTGTGGTTCTTGAATCACTGGCCTAACATTAGGCGTGAAGTGATAAACACGTTTTAAGCTGAATATTAAGTAAAAACATCGTGTGAATTTTTGAACATACCTGATACAACTAGAAAATTACAGTTGAAAAATACGCTATAAAATCAGAAAAAAAGAGACGAACTTCTCAAGAAAGCTGGTGAGTTCTCACACTAGATCCTCAACAAAATAGACTTACGGCTTCTGTAGTGCGTGTTCCCGTGCTTTTATTGACCACTAAGAACGTAATATATTTCTTATTGCATGATCTTAATGTTCTCTAGCTTGGAATGGAATTACGAGCGTGTTTTGAGGGAAAATCAATTTCAAGGTAACAGAAAGCTTTTCGTGAATTTCGAGATCTTTTACATTGAAACTTCGAGTTTCCCTTGCACTGCCCTCTTGAACCTCAATACCACGGACTATTGAACACCTTAGTGACTCGAATCACGTCATGAAAACGAACTAAGAAACGTGAAAAAAACGACGTTCAACATGAACGAAATTAATTACGGACACGGTTGAATCATTTGGAACGTGAGCGACATCGAGTGGAGCAGGCACCAGCGAGGACCATAAGCTCACACCATTTAGCGACCAGTTCCTGTGATGAGGCTCACACTTCACGGTCATGTGTCCCTCATTTTGATGTCCACTATCATTAGTTAATTCAAATCGATGGTTGTAAAAGAATGAAGCCGCCAGTAAAGCTCACGTTGAGTCCTCACGGCCCTGGTTTCCTTGCATCTGTTGTTACCAATCGCATGATTTTTGACGTTTTATTACCCTTCCTATTTTTCAGCGCGTTTCCATTGGTGTTATTGGCTCCTTTCCAATCGCCTCATTATTTTCCACCGCTAAAAGCCATCTAAATTTCTAGGAAATTTTCTAATTATGCGACCCCGCTAAAAGGAAATTTTGCCGCGAATTAAGATCATTAGTGTACAAATGCGCAAGAAAACGGCATTTTATCGGTCTTCGGTTTCATTCGTTTTTGTTTTTAGTTTCAAATTTCGTTGCCGCCATCTCCGCTGAAGTCATCCCCGTTGGAATTCAGAGCCCTGAGCGAGAGCTCAATGTTCCTCATTAGATAACTTCGATCACGAGGAGCTCGCGTAAGAGCTCGCCTAAGAGCTCGCGTAAGAGCTCGCCTAAGAGCTCGCCTAAGAGCTCGCATAAGAGCTCGCATAAGAGCTCGCATAAGAGCTCGCATAAGAGCTCGCATAAGAGCTCGCATAAGAGCTCGCATAAGAGCTCGCATAAGAGCTCGCATAAGAGCTCGCATAAGAGCTCGCATAAGAGCTCGCATAAGAGCTCGCATAAGAGCTCGCATAAGAGCTCGCATAAGAGCTCGCATAAGAGCTCGCATAAGAGCTCGCATAAGAGCTCGCATAAGAGCTCGCATAAGAGCTCGCATAAGAGCTCGCATAAGAGCTCGCATAAGAGCTCGCATAAGAGCTCGCATAAGAGCTCGCATAAGAGCTCGCATAAGAGCTCGCATAAGAGCTCGCATAAGAGCTCGCATAAGAGCTCGCATAAGAGCTCGCATAAGAGCTCGCATAAGAGCTCGCCTAAGAGCTCGCCTAAGAGCTCGCCTAAGAGCACGCCTAAGAGCTCGCATAAGAGCTCGCATAAGAGCTCTGTTCTGCCTGAGAAACTCTCGCTTCGGGCAAGCTTTGCACTCAAGAACTTTGCCCCTTAGATTGCTCTCACTTTTTCTCCATTGTTGTTCACGCCTCCATGCTAATCCCGCATGATTTCACCCGCGGATATCTCGGACCTATTCACGCTCTTGCATTCTATTTTCCTCGCCTATAAATCCATGTTAAGTCCGCGCCCTGTCGACGAGGCTCAGGCATATCAATGGATGCAATCCGTGCAATTCTTGAATCTCAGGTGCCATCTATCCCCAAATTATGGTCGTTTTCATTGAGTGTTCCATTCGCTGCTGAAATCTTTGGCAGTTTTTCTGATTGATTTGTATTGCAGCTGCCGGAACGGCGTCATCCTCATCATTTATCGACGAGGTGTCCGCTCTTTTATCTCCCTTGTTCAGAGCATGAGATCCATCATCTGCGGCTCTGGCTGCCAGCCTGTACGAGGGTTCCTTCCGGGGCCCCTCTCGCATCAGTTGCGTTATGTTTGTTCGCTTTCTCTCCTCTTATTCAAGATCTTTATATCTTCATTTCATCGCTTTTCTGTCTATTTTCTTTTTTCCTTTTCTTTTTTTGACTCTTTTTCGCCCCTCCACCTTTATTTTGCTTTTTCTTCTTCTACCGTTTTTCTTCTGGCTTTCCGGATCCGGTTTTCAGGTCGCTGAAAGACCCATGCATTTAGTTAGTTTGTGTTTGAATGTGTTCTCCTTTCAGTCTTATCATTGCTTGACTGTTTGTTGTGTGCAGCATTTTGCATTCGTCGTTGTTCTTTTCATTAATGAATTATGTATCGTCATTCCAGGACACGTTTCCTTGCATCTGTTTTTTTACTCATACTATGTATGTACAGTGTTGTGTTTTTTGGTCATTTGTGTATCTCATTTTCTTCGTAAGCTTCTCCATAATCTCCTATTCTCTTTATTTCATTTTCGTTGCTTTCGTTTGTCTTCTTCACAAGTTAAAGATGACGTTAATTTCCAAGTGTTCCTGCTCTGCAGATTCAAATCCGCGGAGTTTCTATCCTCGATGAGTTTCGCTGAGGTTGGTGGCAGGTCGGACCAAAAGTGTTCTCCTACGTCCTTCACATTTATTTGGTTCCTTCACAACCATGTTATTCGCTCGGAGGTGTAAAACGCCATCAGCTTAACTCCTTATTTATTATAATTTTATTTATTAAAATGAAGTGCGCTACTGAAAACTTCGTTTAACTAGTTGCGTCCCAGAATTTTCTGAATACTCGAGATGTGTGAGCAGATTACGTGACTCTGTGTTGAGACTCAAGAAATCTGATAGGCTTCACTGTGAGAGACTGTTACTGAGAAATACCTTCAACTCATTCCCTGCCGCTGTGAAAGTTAGGTTCATTGTTCCATGCCATCATGATTGTTTTTATTACTAAACACTTAAGTTACATTTTGTTATCAAGGTAATTGACCAGAGCAGACGCCGTTGTAGACTAGACGTGATTAACGAAGATTCACAGCGCGTCAGAGGCAAAAGCTAATGATTGCAATTTAACTTAGCTAAATAGCATTTGAGTTGAAATTTGAACTCCAAAACCACTTGACGCAAATTGGGGTCATGGGACGGTAAACGAGTGACTGGTTTTCATAAAATATAGTTCAAGTATCGAGCGCTTTTCGTGCTGAAGTGTGTTTGTGTTCAAGTGAATAACTTACCTTGCGCGTTTTAGCTGCGACGATTTGAACCAAGAATATGAGTCATGATCGTCTTTTAATGTTGTAGAATAGAATTTATATGTAACGGTTTGTATAAGAATTCAAAAATATAAAGTACAATTTTGCCTGAATTATTGTTTAGTTTGGGATTTTAATTTACATCGTACGTCAACAGAACTTATATTTTATAACCAAAAAGTATCGGTGGTGATGTATCTCTGCATGATCTAACATTTCATGTTCAATTTGCATGGTTCTTCCTTGATACCATGTCTTTTTATGATTCTAAACGATTAAGAAACGATTCAGATTTCATGAGCAAGCAAAAATATTTCTTGACTTCAGAGCTACTCTGTCTGAAATTATTCTGATGCACTAAAAGGTGTGAACGCAATCATTTAGTGCATCAGAATAATTTCACATGTATTGATGGAGCCCATTTTCGTACTCATTCGTTTGATAGTCGTGTTCCAAATATTAAAATAATTTTCGCCTAATAACAATATTACTAACACTTGTGTGTTGGAAGTTGTCGTACACTGCTGCGAGGGCAAACACGTCAATCATTCTCAGGTTGACTACCCTCAAACCTCGCGGTTCGCCTCTGATCGGCAGTGTGTATGGGGCAGTTGTTGAGTGAGGTGACGCGTGATGCTTCTCAGTGAGTGGTCTATTCATCTGCATAGAGTGCTCTTAAGTGCCCATTGGAAGTGCAACGGTTGAATTTATTCATATTTTGGACCTCCCTCAAGTTGTGCTACAGGTGAGCAAAATTTAGCCTCGCGTATTCTTGATTTTCTTGCTGTTGATTACAAGTAAATCGCGAGCGGCACTGAACGGCTTGCAAGGCTTGGCTCTGTTTTTTGCGCCAGGTAGGCAGAATATTGATCATGGTTGCCTAGCCCGCCAATTCATTTTACTTCATGTGGTAAGAGCTTGTAATGGTTTTATAGTAATTACATGCCCGGGCTCCGTCGTTTTCATTGATTTCAGTATTATTTTTCAGTTAAAAAAAAATTCTAATGTCTGGTCGATAGTCTGTTTCAGCGGGCCATTTGCTGGTAGTATTGCGTATTCTTAGTAACTAGTAGACGCGTCCCGTCAAAAATGGCGGGACGAATTATGTTACATTCTTAAGATGCTCTCTTGTTTACGGTGACTCTCAAATGAGATAATGTTAGGAAAATCAAGGTGGGTAGAAACGTTCTTGATAAAAACTTGATGTTTTTTTTTTTAAATGGAGCTTTGAGTAAAACAAAACTCATCATGAGTATCTGAAAAGATAATTGGAAATCAGTTTAGCACAGAGAACTGCTATGAAAGATTGAAAATAAGCTCAATTCCAAGCTTAAATATTCTAAGCCTAAATATTTCTAGGGATAGAAGATGCAGCGTCATTGAGGATAGACTTAAACTGATGAATTAAAATGCTCTTCAGTAATTATAGAGTAGATTTGTCGCGGGTAGACACAATTTTAAAGCAAGATGGATCCCAGGTGTCCCCTATCCAAACAAATTTCAAAACTGTCGACATGAATTCGTTGATTGATTTCTGAAAGTTGGTCTTTCATACTACTATGCAGTGCGTTTGTCACCCTATTTCCGATATGATGATAATGTTATTTTCAGTATCATTGATATGGACTGCCATCTGACAGTCTAGCTATCAGTTTAGGAATACGGACCCGGGAATTTTCTCTTGTCTAAATCCTTAACAGCGTGACAGAGAGACAGATCGTCCAACCAAGCAAGCAACGACTGTGTATTAACTTCTAATGGGATGATATCATGTGTTAAATACAAATAAAATAGAGTTGAATTTTGAAGTTTGGTGCCGCGAGTGCCGACAAGGCTTAGTGCGCACGTCCGACTTTATGCACCTCATGTGACCACACGAGGCGTGCCGTCGCCAAACGGAAGTGTGTCTCATCAGTATGTGTGCTTATCTATGTAATACTAAAACTCTGGTCGTCTTGCTTGTTTGCTTGAAACCGTGCACACGTTTATCTGTCGGATCTGAGATATTCGAAATTTATACTCTTCGTTTAATCCTGTATTGTGGATACCGACTTAAATGCATAGGATATATTTCTGGACACGGTTTGATTTTGATAAATTTTATTTGACTCAACGGGTCACGTGTCTGCTAGTTTATTTATATTATACTGTCTTTGTAATACTAAAACTTTGATCATCTTGCTTGTGCACACCCTTCAGTGAGAACATGAGGCAAAAATTGAAAACTCATCTGTCAGCAATTGAATATGGGTTTTTTCATCATATCATGGGTACGCTTCGTTGGGACTAAGGGGAATGAATTATGTATTTTCCTCGGTTTTGGACGTTTGTTGGCAAATAAAAAAGGACCATTAGAGGTTCAAACGGGACTTTGACATAGTGACGCAACGGGTTACGGGTAGTCTAGTATACATTGATGAATATTCTAAGGCTTGATAATGGACGGTAAATCTCTCGTTCAATAATGCAATTTCCCTTATCACTGATACGGTCTGCCTTCTCTGACACAGTCGCGCTGATTAGGATTGGGACGCGAGATTCTGGACCCAGGAAATTCGGCCCATCTACACACATAATTCCTTCAGTTCGTGTACGACGGCGGCTACACAGAGAAAACAGACATATCATTTTGGCTTATTATACATACCTAGTACCTATATACATGCATTTGAATCTAAGAATATCTTGAATATCTTGAAGATGTTTGGGCCTCTATGCCCTGGCCACACTGGAGTGCCGCCGGTTTGTGTGCATGGTGTCCCTTCGCATATCCGCGAGCTGTTGTATGAGACCGTTTCTCTCCTTCGTCTGATAGAAGAGTGCACAAGTGTGTTTTATATTCATTCACAAACTCATTTAGGCGAGTTAATTTACATTAGCTTGATTATGATATATAAAAGACAAAAAGTAGCAGAAGCTGCAGAGGCGCGCTAGAGCCGACCACCACGAGCGTCACCTAAATCAGTTCGATGCTAATTTCGAGTTCAGGGTTGCTGCTGTGACCACCGGTGTGCTGTGTTGTAGACCCTCTGTGTGGTGTGGTGCGTCGTCTTGTAGGAGCGTGCTGTGTGTTGCGTGCTACTGCTGTGTGTTGCGTGCTATGTGTTGCGT
>VOMN01065317.1:0-13561 GCA_014899125.1 Orchestia grillus
CCTACCGCACTGGCCCCCTGCATCACCCCTACAAGCCCCCTGGTTTCATCCATCACTTCAGCCATGCAAGCGACAGGCGGCAATTAATGAACGCCTCAGGCGGGCGCATCACAAGCAAGTTTTTTGGTTGCTTTTATGACGCTAAAATATTAGGCTCGCAATTCTAAAATCATTGGTCAATGCGAAGGAAACTACGGGGGCAGCATAGCTTTACTGCGAAGTCAATAGCCATCTGTGCGGTTAGTCGTAATGAATGAATGCTTAAATAAGAGCAAGTACACAGGGTAAGAAACAACTGTGAGTACTAAAGGTAATATGCGGCAACAAACAACTGTGAGTANGCAAGAAACAGCTGACCGCTTTTAAGGCTAGAAAAGACTTCAAGCACAAAAGGCGCCTGACAATGCAAGCGCTATAAGAATTCAAGCAAAAATGCAAACATTTCATAGGCTTGTGTCAAAGTGATGCCGTAAATTTTCATCACCACAGATACAAATGAATCCCACCGTATGACAAAGTCACCGCGCTGTGACTCCGCTCCTCTCACCAAGGCGAGTTGTATGACGTCATACCGTCCCACTTCTCGACTGACGTGCTCAACTGTTAATCGCTCCTCGTATGTTTACCGAGCTTGCGTGTGGGTGAGAAGTGGACTGATGAGGGCAAGTTTGACTGCTTTGCTTATTTGACCTTTCTTTCATTTAGCCCTGACGCCATGTGCTGTGTTTTGGTAGTTCTTCACGTGAGATTCCGGTGCGTTCCACAACACGGCAGGTAATCTGATCGTGCCAATGGTTCATTGCAGCAAGCAGCAAAAAGAAGTCTGCAAGTTTTCAAGATGATTTTTCACATAAAGTGAGTCACTAGTAAATATACATAGCCCACAGTTTGGGATGGGGGGGTTTACTTTCACGGTAATTACAGGTAACTTTAGCAATGACAGCTACACTGAAGAAATAGGGTGTCGAGCGAGGGGACCTGACACTAACGCGTCTAAAATTACGATGATCATAATCTCTGCATAATTTTCTGGGCATATGTTTGAAATCTTCTTTATAGCCGCACTGCGGCAGAGCTAGACGCTTACTATGAATGCTCACATATATTGAGGTCTCGTCAGCGGAGTTATACGGTCGAACTTGTGAACCTTAGAAAATTTTAGGTACCACTTAAGATTACCTGAAGCTTTACATTCTAATGAGAAAGGTCCAAGTGAGTGACGATAAGGAGGTATATGATCTTTTGTACAGAAAGACGGAATTTATATCTCGTCAGTTATAGGTCTGCGCTGGCAGACCAGCCGAGACACTTAACGTTTTTATTCAAAGTCTTCATTATTTCTTTAACTCTTTTCCATGTCACGAATTAGCATTTTAACAAAATTTAACACATTATTTGGACATATATTTTTTCTAGTATGGTACGCTCGAGGTTCGGCATTGCCTGGTGTCTGCAAGTAGGAGAGCCAAGAGACGACCAAACTTGGCCTTCACGAGCTCGTCCCGCACGTCAATAGCTGTCTATCAAGGCCGGCATCTGCATGCGCGAGGCAACCTCTCACAGATCAACGGAAGGGATGCTCGCACTAAACCCAACTTAGCTTCGTTAGTCCAGAGCTTGGAGGCTGTAAAGTACTGTAAGTTTCGATGCGGAGAAATTCGACGATTTTTTCAACAGTCGACAGAGAAATTTGATGTGGATTAGTTTTTTAGGTTTCGTGTATGAGTTTCGTAAAAAAGAAGGTGAATGATATTGGAACTGGGGCGCTGACCTGAGCCCTCCTGAAGCTAGCAGCAGGACTTCTGGTTAGATCTACGGTTCGAGCAAATAAATTTCATTTCGAAGCTGAAATTTGGGTTTCATTATTTTATTTTGTGAAATGGAATTCCACTCCTATTTGAAACATGCCTTCAACTTCAGTTCGAAATGTTGTTTAAGGTCAGTTCTACAGAGTATCCATGTTATTAAAAATATACACACTATTAAGGAGGAAGCTGTGTGAAGATATTACCATGGCAGCACCGAAATGACGTTTGCCTTTCTTGGTTCCCATTGTATTGCTATCTGATACAGCGTGCTTTGTGCGATCACTGTAAACACATCTTGGTCGTCAGTTGTTTTTCTTATAATATTGAACAACGGTTTCAAGATTGTGTGAATTTCAAGAATAATATCTCATACAATTGTAGTCTCCGCACTTGTACTCTGCTTAACATTAGTACACGTGAAACTATTCACGGTCTTCAAAGAACATTGTGCCAGTATCTAGATCCGCATCAGGGGATTCCAAGGTGGCCTCACAGCCTGGATAAGGAAAATTATGCTTGAGACGGAGTGATGGAAGATGCAGTCACTCTGACAGCACAAATGTAGTGGATGAACGCGGTATATTCGAAGAGGCTCTGATGTGAATAGAAGTGGCTCATTATTCAGTACGTCGTACAGGTGCAGGTGAATAATATTTTCTTGTGATGTATTCAGTGCTAAGTATACCCAAATCATACATAAAGACACACAGGTCCCCTGAGTGTGCTCGTCAACGTCTCTCTGCCTTTTCCAGATTTTCTTCGATGGCGGGACTACAACGGAGAGCGACTTGGCTCCGTTGCCACGCCTTTCAAGAGATCCAATCGTGTGTGAGTGGACGCAAGTTTGCATTTGCCACAACTGTCGCCTGCTCTCTCCGTCAGTGTGTCGTCGCTCCAGCTCTCTCTCTCTCTCTCTCTGCAACTTATACTTCTCAACTTTTTTCTGATACTCATGTACTTTTACTCTTTATCTCTCTGCATTACAAATTACACTCAGTCGAAAAATATATTTCTACATCTCCTGGTCTGCAAAGTTACAGCGTCTAAAATAAATGTTGGCTTCTTTGATACAACTACGATTGTGATGCGAGGCTTGAAGTGAAGAAAGCGGTGGGAGGAACGTTGTACGGGGCCAGTCCTAGTGATGGATTTGAACCTTGATCATTCCGCAAGGCTTCTTGGCGAATCCCAGCGGCAGGGTTTCATTATTCAGTCTTCTTTTGGCATCTACGATGATGACATTAGAAACATGACTTCAACATTCAGTAACTGACTTGGGCTCTGTCTTTGGGACGTTGCAGGCATGGTTCCAATATTTTATATTTTCCATAGCTTGTGTGGTAGTTATGTTGCTTTTCCAAAGTTCCAACATTGAGGACATCATAGGGCCTCATTTTTTCCGCTATTAAAACTAATGTCTCGAGGGCAGCAATACTTCTTGATGTTGTAGGGAAAAAATAAGTTATTAGACTGAGCAGTCGATACCATTATTCTCCTTTCCTCGCTAGCAGTAATACATTCCTATGACTGCCATGAAAACTACACGAGTAGCGAAGTTCTAATGATTCTTAAGTAGATCCCAAGAGAATTTGCTAAAGCCTACTAAACTTTTTACGCTCAAAAGTTAATAAACCGTTAATGTTTTTTAAATAACACAATCACCTGTTCTCTTCTTACGTTTGCTATGATCTTGATTGAGATCGTCCTGATGTTTTTGAAATCCTTAAATCAAAAGGAAAAATCTGCCCTACTCACTTCTGGGCAGGTTTTTCTAGTACCGCTGTCGTTATCTTTACGCTCTGTTCATTACTGCATTGTTCTGAACTGAGTGCTGAAAATAATTTCTCGGTGAAAGTATTTACAAAGAAAACAAGGAAAGAAAGGTATCCCAACAAAGGATTATTATCACTCGTCTAATTAATATTTTAATCCGCTTCTAAATGATTAAGGTATCTATTTTCTTCCACTGCTTTTCAAATTAGACACAATTTAAAAACTCCTTATATGTACAACGAAGCGATAAGTTGTCCAATGCTTCTTCTCTTCATGAGTGACATAGTTTCTATTTATCATTCAGATGCAACAGCTATAAACTATCTACGGGTACGAAGATTTTCGATATCGTGGATAGCATGCACGTATGGAACATAGGGTTCAAAGCGCCACTGCTAGCTGGAAGGAAACTTTGGTCTCCTGGATGCCTGGAAACTAGATTAATTTCAAGGAATGCCTCGGCTGAAGGTCTGGGTATGTCGACAGAAATTAATCGTCAGGGCTGATAAGCCTGAGAATAATGTCACATGTACATGCATAGTCCCCACGACCTCTACTCTCGGTAAGTGCTCGGAGGGCAGAGCCGAATTCTTTACTTCCGTAATACAGACGTCTCACAGAGTCTTCATCACGAAGAACGTCATCAGAGTGTGCTCTCAATTAAGGGACATTTATATACATAAAATAGGAAGGACAGTCATTCGTATAAGATTGACATACTGGAGTTATCTTAAGCTTGAATACGAGCACCAGAAAATTAAATGCGCAAAATGGATCGTTTAATTCCTCTGCTGCGGAAAATTTATGGCTTAACGTGGAGCCTGTCTTGTAACATGAACTTGCCGTTGCCAGAGGACCACGGAAGTTAATTTAGAAGCAAGGCCGCCGATACTCCGATATTTTGCTGGAACATTTAAAAAAAATCCAGACTTCCAGCCAAGATCGATGGAGTCGGGCGTCAGGCTCCACTATCGAAGTTGCTTCGAACTCGGGTGCGGCGGTCGTTACAAACCACAAGAAAGTTTTAAGAAAAAAACAGAATTTAAAAAGTCCGTCACCGTCAGTCGAGAGCGCACCACATTTGAAAAAATGACCAGTTTAATGAAGCAGAATATTATTTGAATCGAGTTGTCTATTTATGAAGTTCAAGCAAGAAAACAAGCTGTTCATGAAAAGAGTTGACTTTGATAACCTGTTTCGTATCTATACACCACAGTTAAAACGACAAAATATAAGTTGCTGTGTTAGAAATAAGATTCATTAACAAATTTCATATCCAGTTTGATATCGTGACAACCAATCACTAGGCTGTCAAAACACCTCCATGGCTATTTTCATTCTAAACGTGAATCAGCTCCACAAAATCGACGTAAAAATTAACTTAGAAATGAGCCAAAACGGGAAAGAAATCGAGGAGATTGGAAATTTTCCCTGCGTGTCTCCTCCATTACCAGACTCGATTAAGAACCTTCCTGAGTTTCGTCCTGCAGCAAAATACATTTAAAAATGCTTTGAATGATTTATTTCAGATTTTATGACCGTTGATTGACTGGAAATTCGCATGAGCCTTTGGAACATTCTGCTGTGAGAGGAATAGGAATAAAATGTCGAATTTCCAAAGTTCGAAAAACATTCAATTTCTTCCGAATTGTATTGCGTTAAGATCGAACTAGAAGTGCTAATTGCCCGGAGCTTTTGTCCAGGGGCTTTAGATCTCCCAATAAAGTAAATGGCTGACGTAATTCAGAGCCGATCGCTGTAATAAATAGATGCTCGAGGTGCTTGGTGAGGGGAGAGTTGGTGAGTAAAGCTGAGCGACACTCAAGTTTTTTGATGTCCGACTTTGACCCTCGGACTTCGTTGCCGGATCTGGTGTGGCAACGACTTTGCTACTTTTTTCTCGATCCTTTCCAGTGAGACTTGCGATTTTCAGCGTTGCGACTTCGACTTTCCTCCTCGGTGTAACCCGCTAAATTATAAAGTAAACTTTATTATCGTGATAGCACTTGCATGTAGATTTATACACTTTTATTCATATTTTAGTTACAGCACAGCTTTGACTATTTACAGGTCCCTCTCTTTCATATCCTCCTGACCTTGACTGAAACTCACTTCACTGTGAAGATTGTTTAGGTTACATTGTCATACGTAAGCTAAAGAAGCTGTCGAATGCCACACGAGGCAAATGGCTACGGATCACTTCGCTCAAAAGCAGAGCTGGGTTTTGTAGCTCCGACTTACGACTTTACCGGATTCTGTTCAAATCGCGGCAAAAGTTTCGGAAAATTGACGGTGCGACTCTACTTAGTCCGGCTTTTTTAACACGATGAAAACTTTCAAGTTTTTGACTTCGAAGTTCATAGTGCGGCAGAGTTGCAAAGTTGCAACACAGAGCCGCAATCATTCAACTCTGGCGGTCAGAGACAGTCCTGAGTCCCACTGTCTTGTTTTATGGCATTGTCTGATAGCCATAAGTTCGACAAATCTCTATAGATATTCGTTCACCGAATAATAGTAGACGAATATCACGGCTAATGTTGCGAAGAAGTTAGATCAGGCGAAGCTCTGTAAGAGTTTCTACGAACTGTGTTTCTCAATCGTATTTAGTCCAGTGTGTTTTTGTTGATTTGTTTTCCCTACACAATTATGAAGTTAAATCCGCGACCCCGGTGAAATCAAAAGCGAACTTGAGTTGGCGGTGCCGTTCATGGTAAGAACGTTTGGCAATTTATTGCTTAGTCACAGAGTGTCACCACGGTGTCGATAGTTGTCGAAGCCATCACATCTGATGCTTTTCGAATATAAGCTGTGAAAAGTTGAATCTAAAATCGAATTTAAATGTTTGAAATTACCTTACGTGAAATTTATAGTTTTATGGTCTGGAATTATCTGGTTAGATGGGGAAATGAGAATATAACAATTCCGACGCTTTGAGATCATAAATCTAACTATACCTAATATGGTCTGGTAGGCAGCGTAGGGAGAAAGCATATTCACTGCCACGTTATGAGGTTGCTTCACCTGAAACAAAATTTAATTGATTTTTTCTTCAGATACATTCATCCCATTTACCACCTGTTAGAATGGCACGGGTAAGATTTCATTACCAATGCATTTCTCTGTAAGGTTAGCGGGCGACCGAATTTGAGTTGTTTCCTGATGTGCCCGGAGCTTCTTAGTTCAGGACAGGACCTTGTCTTTGTGTCTGGCTCATGAAACGCAGATGTGGGGCACGGCAAGCAGCCAGTCAAAGGCAGGCGCTGGCAGCCATGCAGGCGATAGGAACCTTGCTGTGTTACAAGTTTATCCGTCGGATATCATTGTTTTTGTCAATGAAAAATTGTTCCGGGAACAGTATCGAGGAGAAGACATTGTTGCAAGATCGAGCGTACAATTTAAAACTAAATCATTCTAGATGTTGGAGAATTAAGAGATCGAGACTGAATTCGGATATACAACTCGGAGAGAAATATAGTTTGGCATATTGTGCAATTTCAAAATAAATACGGTTATTTCGAGATGCTGATGCATAAGTTCACAGTACTACATTGCACTACGTATTTCAAATGACTGTCTGTCAAGTGGTTTGTTCTATGAACTTTCAATCAGAGTAAGTCATTATTAGGATCGTTTTTTTTACAACGTGCCGCCGTCAAGAAGCCTTCCTAGCTCGGAATTTGTATCTACCACCAAACTTGCCTTAAACATGCAGCCAACGTACTCAACTGTTAAGAATTTAGGAACTGACACGCTGAATAGCTGGAATTGACTCTTATGTTCTCATTTGCACTCTGTATTTTATAGGGAAACAATTGCCTTAGTGTAACAGAGCGTCGTCATGATGTATGACTTGTTCCTGTTAAGTTATTAATACGCACAAAGCAATTGTGCGCTGCAAGGACGGCGCGCATTGCCACTCGAGCTCGAGCGCTCGAGTGTTGACTTTACTTGCAGCGTTCGTGCTGTTCTTAATGTGGAACAAATGAGATATTGATGCAGCAGATGCGACTCACCAAGCATGTATTTAGTATACGCTTGGTTCTCTCTTGATATGGAGATAATTGGATGACGGGTTGAAATATTTTCGACAGGACTAGAAAATATTTTAATGAGGCTTACTGATTCGATTGGCATAAATATCACTGGTATACTTATTACTGGTGTGCGTGTATTACTGCAGCACACGTTCCTGGTGTATCGATTACTGGTATACATAAACATTAAAGGTGTTTGTATGACTAACACTTAAATTCTAGATGTACATATCTGTGACTGGTATGCTG
Source organism: Orchestia grillus (assembly GCA_014899125.1). Taxonomy (NCBI): domain Eukaryota; kingdom Metazoa; phylum Arthropoda; class Malacostraca; order Amphipoda; family Talitridae; genus Orchestia; species Orchestia grillus. Next base: position 7,865 of record VOMN01065317.1, read on the forward strand.
GTGTACAAATTACCAGCATACGAACACTATGGCATCATTATGTACTACTGGATCATACATCACAGGCAAAGAACCTATTGATTGAAATACGAATGGCTGCATCGCTTGGCTGGTGTTCAGAGGAAGCGGGCAGACGGTTGGAGGCCCGTGTTGCCTCCGCCTCAACTGCGTGGCGAGGTGTGCAGGGCGGCTGCTGTGTGGTGCACAGAGGTGTGGCACACCTGCACACCTGCACACCTGCGCACCTGCACACCTGCACACCTGCACACCTGCACACCTGCTTGTAATGTGGGTTCCAATATTCTCCATTCAATCACAGGCGAAATTGTGTAATGAGTTATGAAAAAACGTCCTTTCGAGAGTTTGTGTACATTAGGCGTGCTTTTCACTTGTACATTAACATTCTCCGTTCTGTTTCTTGTAAAAAAGTTTTATGTATAATAAAAAATTCGCACGTCAAATGACAGTTCAATTTTGTACCTTTGCTTAGGTTTGTATATTTTGTATTGGGTTCTCACGTTTAAATTCTTCAGCTCTTACACAGGAGAATTGCGTTGAAGACTATACTGAAGGTTTATTGAGCACAATTGATGGACTGAACATAATTTGTACATATATTATTGGAATAAATGCATTCATCCTTTATTTGGTGCTCAGAGCGAACGTCACTTTCCCTGATAAGCAAGTCGAGAGGGTGAGGAAATTTTCTTCCGACCCCGAAATGAATAAATTAAAAGCAAGGAAAAATGGGCCAAAAATAATGGCAGTTTGTGAGAAATAAAGTTGCGTTACAAACAACAGTATTGTTAAAATATCCCGAAGAGGGGGAATGTAATGAAATATACCTGCACTCCACAAAATATATTTCCAGATCAAAGATGAACAACAGCGACACGGGTCACTAAATATGACTAATAGAAGTCCAATGCTAACATCAAAATCCGACGTTCGAAGTTTCGTCTTCACCTTAGAAGAGGACGAGCACACGAGGGCGCAGCGGCACCTGAGAAGCGGCCCCGACAGCGCGCCGTCCTGTGACCATAAGCCCAGCGCCCAGATTTGGAGGCATTTACGAGGAAACCAAGGAAATGAAAACATTTCTCCCTCTAAGTTCTGAAAGTAGTTGGCTTAAAGGTTTCTGGGCCTGGAAATCAAGTTTCCTATGCTATATATTAAACCATCAACAACTCATAATGAAGCGGTTTCAGTTATAACAAATAAAACGCTTTCTAGAGGCTAACATGATAACTTCAGGCTGCTGAAGGCAGGTACGTCCTCAATAAAATACATACAACTCGATTATCTGGTGTGTGAAGTTCCGTTGAACTTCTTGCACGAAAATGAAATGCATACGCAGAACGATAAATAATGACGTTATTGTAAACAATTCGATTTGAAGTAACTTTGGTATAATTGTGTTCTATAGTTTTATACTTTCTTAAATTCTATCATAATCTTATACACACATGATGAAGAAAATTCTCTTAACTCTAATGCTGCCATCAGCAAATCTACTCGCAGATTTCTTACTTAGAAATTTTAGAAAATTCAACACATTTTAAGCTACGTAACATCGATGTTTTTGAAATTTTGTGCAATCAAAATTGCAAATAAACTCATGATTTTATTCGATGATTGTCATGGAGTCAATTTAAGTAAACGAATTCTTGTAGGATGAGAAAAAAAAATCAGTTCGGGTTGGTGAGCTGTGAAGGCCACTTGAAAACCTGGCAAAATTTCCAAGTCAAGAAATGCGTGGTACCTCTGTGATGAGACTCTGATACCCTTGTGTTCCTAAACTAATGAAAATATGACCCTGTGGTGCAACGCGTCCGTAATTTTAGTAGCGGTTCACAATGATATTTTTGCCAATCGCTATTCCACGAAGTGATGACCACATAATCAACAACAGAATGTACAAACAGTAGAAGTAACGAATAAAATTGTCAAATATATGGGACTAAAATTTAAAATCTAGGTTCACAGGCAAAAAACGGAATAAAAGTTACCACGATCGCGCATTTCGAATCCAAAGATCTTTTCTTACTTTCCTTTCCTGCCATCAGCGCTTCCCTTTTACTCCTCACTGATGCAGACACGATGGAGGAACACATCGCGTGAACGGAACGCGCTGCAGAACATGTGTGTTAATAAAGAAATACCCCAAAATTCGGAAAAGAAAATAAGTTCACATCTTCGTCCCAGCTTCGAGTTTACCTCTGCAGAGGCTGCTCTTGGGAAGCTGGTTGGGGCTGCGAGCTCTGGGCCTCTGCGGCTGGGCAGGCGTGTTCTGGGCCTCTGNTGCGGCCGGGCAGGCGTGTTCTGGGCCTCTGCGGCCGGGCAGGCGTGTTCTGGGCCTCTGCGACCATGCAGGCGTGTTCTGGGCCTCTGCAACTGGGCAGGCGTGTTCTGGGCCTCTGCAGGTTGTGGGTGCTGCTTGCCATTCAGCAAGGGCCGTAATTTTGAGCAGGTTCCGTGGTTTTTAAGTGGACTTATTGAGTACATAAGTACCATGATTTTTGAAGAGTTCTTATCAGGTTGTTGCAATATTTTTGAGAAGGTGTCTAAATTTTTGGAGCTACGTTGTTAAATAACATAACGGAAAAATTTATTTGATTTAAGTTTCCTTCCAAATTTATTCTCATTACTAAGAATTTAGAATTCGGGATTTTATAGCGAAATAGCTCTTACAGCTCTACATCCATCGATATTCAAGAAAACTTGAGAATTTCTCAGGAGTTTCACTTCTGGACTGATCACAGCACAAAGACGGTTCAAGAAAACGTGACACAGACGTGCTTTTTTACGTACTAAGATAAACGCCTCCACAAAGCGTCGCACCAAGTGCAGCATAGATCACGATAAAAAACGCACATGAATACACCATAAAATACATCGTACACATCGCCGCGCGGCCCACGTCAACTATCTCAGTCTGACGTCATCGGAAAGATCGAGACTACACACATCTTGATACACATAGTACAGGTGTAATACATATGTATATTTCATATTTTTCAAGTTCCTGTAAAAGGTAAAATTAAAATCTTTTGGTACTTGGAGATCGATGCTGTAACAGCCCTTATTTTAGGTGCAAGAAGATATATTTTCTGGAGAAGGTTCAGTATGAGTACAAGATGAGAGCGCTTGTGTATTTGCCTCCTTCTGCCCCCACTACCCTAATTAGAGCCTAGCATTTGGCATCGTATGAAAAGTCTACCGAACCATGGCTGCCCAAGACTGAAAGCCTTCCTAACCATGGCTGTCCAAGACTCAAAGCCTTCCTAACCATGGCTGCCCAAGACTGAAAGCCTTCCTAACCATGACTGCCCAAGACTGAACACAGAGCTCAGGAACAACATCCACTGCACAGACACCAGGACAGGACAGATGCCCGACACAGCGCATCGCGAGGGCGCACAAAGCTGCAGGCTGTGCTAGCCAGTAGGGCCAACTGTGTATCGTGTACGTGTAACTGTGTATTGCGCATCAAATAACTGTGTATTGTGCATCATATAACTGGGCATCGTGCATCGTATAGCTGTGTATCGTGTACGGTATAAATATGCATTGTGTCACGTATTATCGTATATCGTGTAAAGTATAACTGTTAATCGCGTATGGTATAACTGTATATCGTATATTGTTTAGCAGTGTATCGTACTTGGGATAACTGTATATCGTGTACCTTACAGGGTGGGCCAAAATATGTATTCACTGTTTTGAATAATTAGGACTCATTCGTTAACGTAAGTGCAAAAATCTTTCAAGACTTTCCTATTAAAAATTAAAAATTTCTTGGTATATCATAGTTACAACCGAACAGTTCTTCCATCTGAATAATCCTTTCATTGTATAAATATTTTTCACCTTGAAGTAAATCAAATAAACTCTAGATTTTTAGCCATGGAGCCAACAAGAGAACAAAGATCCTTCGTTGAGGAAACGTTCTTTGAGTAAAAAACATATCACAAGTTGTAAGAAGGTTTCAACTTACCTTAGATGGACAAGCTGTGACCAGGTTGACCGTTAAGTTGAATATTGTCAAGTTTCAAGCTCATGGTATTATTCTGAACAACAATAAGGGGAATTTTGGAAGACTCAGAACTGCACGAAATTAAGAAAATATTTAAATGGTCCGAAAAAAAATTGAAGAAACTCTTTCCCTTTCAACCCGACGCCATGGAACAGATTCATCTAGATCAACATTCCTGAGAATCGCTAGAAAGTATGTGAATTGCTATCCTTATTAAGAAAAGATTCGTCAGAAAGTATTAGAAAATGGTTTGGAACGGCTCAGAAATTTTTTGAATGGTTCTTACAGAAAAACGAACGATTTGTCGAAGACATCATTGTAAGTGATGAACCGGCATTTCATCTGGACGGACTAGTAAGCAGGCAAAATTCAAGAACATACTCTCCCTTCAAACACCCTCCAGAAAACATTTTCAAAAAATAACTTCCGTCGCGACATGCTTTCATTGTGGATTGGGCTTACTGGAAGACATATTATTGGACCAATTTTCTTTGATGGTAACATGACTGGGCAAAACTACTCGGTTCTCCTCACTGAGGTAATCGTCCCACAACTAAGAGGTGCCTACAGGAACAGATTTAATTGTGTCTGGTGGATTCAAGATGTCGCTCCGTGCCATAGAATAGTTATTGTTAAAATTTTCTGACGAGAAACTTTTCAGGAACCGGTAATTTCGATAGGTCACGCAATCGAATGGCCACCTCGTTCTCCCGATCTCACACCGTGTGACTTTTTTCTTTGTTGCTATTTGAAGAACCTGGTATTCACAACACCTCCAAGAGACTTGGACGATATGAGAGATAGGATTATTCATCACGTTAATCCACTTTAGGAAAATCTTTAACTTATTAAAAGAGTAAGGAAAAAACTGAGAGAAAGATGTCAACCTTGCTTAGAAAAAAATGGTTGGCAGTTTCAATAGGCAGGAGATGATGCAAAATGAAGTGTTTGTTATTTCGTTAGTATTTGTTTTAGTTGTATATTTCTAACCTTTAAATGTTTATTTCAGCTTTTTAAGCCATATTTTCATACGTGATTGAACTTTTTTTATTGTAGAAGAAATATAATTGTTTCTTCGTGCAAGGGTCAAATTGGTTATTTATACTATGATGCATATTGTGCAGCAACTAAAATTTGTATCAAAATAATATTTCCCAACTAAACGGAATAGGAAACTTAATTCCGAAGAAATTGTTGCCAATACGATTTTTGCCCATTCAAACAGGGTATACATTTTTTGGCCCCCCTGTGTAACTGTGTATCCTGTATTGTATGTATCGTGTATCGTATTGCTGTATATCGCGTATTGTATAACTATGTATCGTGTATCGTATAACTGTGTATCTTGCACCGTATTACTGTGTATCTCAAAGCGTATAACTGTGCCGTGTACCATATACTGTGTATCGTGTGCTCTATAGCTGCGTATCGTGTACCATATAACTGTGCATCGGAGACCGTATAACTGTGTATCATGTACCGTATAATTGTATATCGCGTATGTTAAAACCGTGTATCATGTACCGTGTAACCGTTTACCTTGCAACGGTGTATTGCATTGGGATAACGCATGACTCAGTAGCTGGGGATGTCAATAAATTTTCTCTGTTGAAAAAGTTATTTAATTTTTTTTTTTTTAAATAAAGCCCCCCACCTGCAGC
>VOMN01065326.1:0-32302 GCA_014899125.1 Orchestia grillus
TACGGCGTAGGACTAAAGTATTCAACCAAAACATTTTCTAATGTCTGATATATAGTGGTAAAACATGTGTTGCCAATTACTGCACGAGCAGTTTTTGTACGACGAAATAAAGCATTCGTAAACTTGTGATGGCATAAGAGCCCATTCTTCACCGCATGTTGTCTCCAGTCGTTCGAGATTCAAAGGACTTCTCTCATGAATCTTCTTCTTCAGTGTACTCCAAAAATGTTGGACAGGATTGAGGTCCGGGGAATGGCTTGGCCATGGGAGAACATTGATTTTGTCCTCCATAAGCCATTCGGATTTAAATTTGGCCACGTGTTTAAGGCTGTTATTCTGGTAGAACATCTATTTGTGTTTGTGGAATAAACGCCTCGCTCTTAGAAAAAGACTTTCCTCCACTACTTGACGGTATATGGCCCCATCAATGATATGAAGGTCACGAGTGCCACGGGGTGAGGAGCGACCCCAAACCATTATAGCGCCACCACCACCTCTCACAGCCTGTTAATTGGTTCCGCCAATTAACCAAATAATTTGCGGAGCGGAGTTACAACCGAATAATTTTATCCTGGTTTCATCAAACCAAATAACTTCATCTAAAATGCATGTCCTTTCTTCGTTTTGTTTGGCAAACCTTAGATTACTTGTAACGTAGTTTTTGGGCAGGAGAGGAGATTCAGGGGGTGAGAAACATTTTGTCCCATCACTGTAAAGTTCTCTATTGATGGTTTTTGCACTCACTTCTGTGGTTCATGCACATACTTCTGAGGCTCAAAACTCCTCATCAAAAGTTAAAGAGACGGAAAATCAATCTTCCGTGGAGCGCATGATCTTGTTTAAGTCAACGGTTGAGACATATTCATTCAACTTACGAAAAATTGAACCAACTGTAGATTATGACACATTAACCTATGTAAAATTATTTCCGTACGATTTTCCTTCAGAATAGAGCTGAACTATTCGCTCCCGTAGATATTCTGAGAATTCTTAGACTTATGGCATGACGTTCCTCAGGTGATTTGAAGCTACAACAGCTCATCAGTGAGTAACCGTCTATCACCATGTCGAACCAAGTTGATTTATATGATCAAAACATATAGAATGTTCTACATATAATTCATACGATGCGACCAGAATAAATACTATAATTATTGAGGGAAAGTTGTTTCACAGAAATAGTTGAAAGCATTTGCCACGTGACAATTATGATTCTAGCGTATATGAAGCCATTTACTTGAAAAGCGACATACTTTATTTTTCAAATTCACTTTGTTAACTTGAACTTGTGTTCTGTAGAAGTTTTTGTATGTTGGCTAGTTAAACTTTAATAAAAAAATAAATTTCAAAGGAAGCAAGTACTTGCGGAACTGTGGAGTTTACCAGGAACAACTACAGAAACTGAGCCGAAACACTTGAATCGAGATGACCATGAAATTCTTCAACATGGAAAATTATTACATTTTCACATCATCAGGTTTCGATTCAAATCACAAGGTTTCACATTGAAATGGATAGCTTAGATTATTGCTTCGCTTGATTTCCACCACTAAACGTATATTGCAAAATGCATATGAGTCCGATATGCGAGTAAAACTTGCTACGCGCGAGTTCTGCGTGCGTGGTAATAGTTTTGTTTAAAATGAGTCTTTTTCTTTAACTTGATTTGAAAAGAGCACTGTGAAAGTAGAATCATTACGGAGCGATATGTGGTATTTTTTTGGTATCAGCCACCAGAGGAAAAATATCACAGAATACCACTCCATAATTGTTATAACTCTTAAGAAATTTTTCGTAGCAAAGATCATTCGCTTTTTAAATTTTCATACCAGAACAATAGATCAGAAAAATGTCCTGTAGCTTAAGCGCGAACCATAGTATCATTTGAGGTATTGAATCCAGAGTCGATTCACCTAAGCGATATAATGAAGAAATGTTAACACACGTATTAAGAATATCCTAAAGCCGATGCCTCTCGCTCCAATAGGTTTCAAATAGGATAAAAGATTCATAATACGGTGCGATAATACGATAAAATGCAGGGCTATGATTGCAAAAGCACTCTTTCTATACTCGTAGGATTTTAGCAATAGAAAGAGCATAAATCATCAGTAATAAACTGATTTTAATTTACACACCTTTGTCTCGAAAAATCAATAGCTCACTACACATACATATACATACTTTTTTTATATTATTCATGTAAGCAGTAAACAGAACTAGTATTACACGATAAAGACAAGAACACAAAACTTAGTCAAAAGAATTCAATGCTTTAGTCCGTGGCATTAGGAGCAAAAGCTTCCTTCTTTCCTCCAAGCTCGGGATCCCAAGATTAAGGCCAACTGGCAAACAAACTCGTAACCGGACCGATGTAGCGCTTGAACATCTCGAACAAACTGAAACAAATTCGTTAGAACGTCTCTCGAGGTGCAGGGAGCAAGCAAGCGTACAGGCAGCGTTGTTAGAGTTTAGTTGCAATCAATCTTAGGGAAACTAACACCAAGGGACGCTAATTTTACATGGAAACCCGAGTCTGGCCGGGGTTACAGCCTTGTCTTGGGTAAATAGAAAGCAGGTCCTGCGGCGCAGGCCGACAGCTCAACGCCGCGGAGGATCTACGAACGCTCCATCACGTCCAAACGGCTCGAGGACAGCGTAACGCGAAAATTGGAGAAAAGAAACCGTGAGCTGCGGTGCACCGAACTTCATGCAAAGATAAAAGGGAAAAACGGGAGCCAATGTGACATCATTTACTTGCAGCGCTATACGGGTATACAATGCTATGAACTCTATTACTCTAAGAATTTTAACGCTTTAAAAAACGAAGACTTTCGAACAAAAAATCAGTATGTTTAATAATTCATGCATATTCCATTACATACATAATTACAAGCCGGGTGCGAGAGATCGCCCCCAATCGATGTATAAAGTGATAATTTAAAATAAAATCTGAGAAGCATAAAAAAATATCATCCAACAGGTTCATATTTATCCGTATTTCAAAGTGTTGCAGCATAATATTTAAAAAATATTTTTCTTAAATGAAGGCCCATAAGACACGAGTTTGTAAAAAATGAAATGAACTACCGGAATGAAGGCAAGAAACAAAAGGCCTTTTTTTCAAATCAGGTCGTACGAAACCTGCTTTCGAAGACAAATCCTATACACCGGAAGACTGTGACTGAATTGAGGTCTCAGAGCTGAACGATCATAAAAATCTTCGGGCAAGAGTCGCTTAAGCCTCAGAATGACCAATTAAACCTTTCAAATGAATTAGCCGTATAGGAAACGACTGCGACTGACCAAAGAAGACTGACGTAAACGCGCAAAATAAAGAAAACGTCGTGCAGTGGACAGCCAGAGGGCGCTCGCGTTGCCACGACACGAACCTCCCATAAACCAAGGGTCGTTAAGTCGACAAATGAGAGGGAACGCCTGGGGGCATAGCTGAGCAGTCAGAGGGGAACACCAGGGGTTTAGGGCAGGAGAGGGTTGTACGGCGGACGACCGCTGTAAGAAATGACCTAATGCCCAATAATGCCCCAAGATTCAGATGGAAGAGGCTGCGCGATCCAGAAATCCGTCAACTGTGATCCTTCAAGAAGCTAAAAAGGAGAAGAAAAGCTACAAAACATAGAAAATAGTAAGTTCACGCGTGTATATCGGAGCAGTTACATGGTGCATGGTATCAGCTCGCTTAAATATTTCTTGATACAGAAAATGGATAACAAAAGAAGAACAGATTTCACTTACTGAGAAAAAATTTCAAATCTCATTAACCTCACGTGCTGGATTATATGCAGGCCGCCAAAAATACAACGTAAACCGAATAGCCCACGGAGAATACAGACGTTGACAGTTCTTTCCGAATAACATTGTACATCTTAATTATTCGATGCTTTCTCTTTCCTTTTGAAAATAAGTTGTCGGTACTGCCGACATTCATTCATCAAAATAGCATCGACTAAATGATGCTTAAAATCAGTAGTAAAACACGGAATAGAACAGTAAACTTTTACGTACGGGTTTGATCAGACAAAAACTTAAAAAAATTCACGAGTTCGAAAAAAAGTTATCGTATCATCCGGCACCAGAAATACAGGTATAGGAATTTGACCCAGAAACTTGATCCAGTTCCACAGCTTAATTTATTCCACTGAGGCGCGAGCGTAGGAAGTCACAGGGACGGACCCAGTGAGCGCTAGCCTGTTTCGTAGTGCAGGTGCGCTCTTCTACCCGCGTAGGAGGTTGCACGGATCGCTTCACTTTAAGAGATTTGATGCGATTGTTCGCGTCTACAAGAATCATAAGTGAAGCGTAGGACGCTTCAACAAGGCCAAGTACCGTCACGCCCAGTGTGTACCAACACGGCGGCGACCAGGTGCCGGTGCCTGCCACTCTGCAGGCACCGCCAAATAAGGCACGGGCCAGGGAAGGAGGGGCAAATAAAGCATGACTTCCAGGAGAAGTTCATTCCTTTCAAGAGTGGACCTGAAATTAAATCAGCGTATGAAACGTTGAGTTCCTTATGAGCAGGAACAATTGTTCTGTTTAAGAAACCCTAGCAATCATTGAAGGAATATAATGCATTCTGAAACTGCAGAAATTTTGACGCTGCCGCAGTATTCTATGACTCGGACATGAAAAATATCAGTAATTGCTTCACTTGACTTGACCTCAAATGTTTGATATTGTGAATTTATTTCATCATCGCATTTTTAACGGGATTGTTGATTATCGTGAGCGGGTTTGAATTAAAAACTATTAAATTCAAATATTGCAACTCACGGCAGTTCACACAATTTTATTCAACAAGTAGTGAATTTGATAATTACATCACAAAATAGCGGAATGAAAAACATGAACAACAATGTTACACAAACGGTCGCTCGAAAATAAACGAAAATAGTTCAGTTAACACAAGCAAAACGCAAATAGAAGTTCAAATTAACGCTTCTGAATACGTATAGACTTCAAACGTAAAATAACTAGACAAAATATTGTATGCTATTCCAATGCCTACAGCATGAAAAGGATGAGTAGTAGTACGAGTGATTTATGTAGATTGCAGCGTTTAAGTGGCCAAGACTACGTCGCACCGGAAAAGAACTAGACTATTCGTATGGCTAGTAGAAAACAGGAAATCTACAATGCACAAAGTGTGTTCCCACACAGGAACCCCTGATCATTGAAACAGCAAGTTGAGAATAAAGTGGAAGAAAACATTAACAAGAAAGAGTGAAGAAGGTGAGAAAATTCAAGGAGGTAAAATGGACATGAAAGATAGAAGTCCCGAAGGAATCGATAGCTATAACTGAGGTAACCTAACAGCGACTCTCTGGAACCACCAGTCCCCATAGAATACAATACATAAACCTAACTAATCCAGCACCATTGCCAATCCTACGTCCTTTGAGGGGGTGAAAGAGAAAAAAAGTAGTCTAGTGGGAGCACACAGACTGGACAAAAGAAAACATTTCCACCATAATACTTGCAGAGAAATCAAAACAACTGGCCAGTTCACGTGAGAGGATGCAGGCACTCGAGAACGCGAGAGGAACATCTGGGAAAGGACTATCCTGACCAAATACTCAAGCGCCAAACTCTTGTTTGGTGATTGTGCGCGGTCAGGAGAAAACGTGGCGGATGTTTATTCTCTTCGAGCAAGTCACCGCCATCCCAAAAACTTATTCGATTATTTCTCAGCTGGTACGAAAATGGTGATTTTTGAGGGACTAGAATGTGTGTGGGTGTGTGTGTTAAATAAGGGCAATACTAAACACGAGATTACATCGTTTTGAATCGGCATGTTAAATTGCGTACAAGAATGAAAATCGCAAACCCAAACTGTTCGATAGTTAAAAAAATAAATTCAATTAATGAGCTAATGATCAAATGGCTTACCTCATAAAAACAACTTCGAAGCTTTATATTTTCGGGAGCACATGATAAGCCCCTGAATAAAAATTTTTAGAACAGTTATACGCTTCTAAACGAGTAGCAAAATCAACTCTTAGCTTAGGGATCTTCAAAGTTCTGTTTGAGGCGCTCTACATGGTCAATAATACACTCATGACGAGTGAATGAACGCCGAGCGTCGGATGTGGGCTCATCAACAGATTCCAAGAGCTTCAATGACTTTCTTAAAACCAAGAAATGTAAAGTTACTCTCGGACTGACATCGGAAACCTGGCAAAGGACGGAATAGACGAGCAAAACGGTTGGTTAGGTTACTACGGTATACTTGTCCGGACAATTATTCTCAACTGATGGTTGAAATATTTACATCCACTTCATAGGTCACTTTAGACACAAAAAATTAGTTTCGCGATACGTGTATTTAATCTCGGTCTACAACTGCAACTGATATCAGCTGCAACCTCGTGAGTCGATTCTTTTACTTCATTACATACATACCCTGTTTGGACATATTTAATAAAAATTTCTAATGGTCTACAAATGATTTGCTAATTTTTTTGCAGATGAACGTCAATATAACAGTTTGAAACTATATTACTTAATTTTCATACAAAGTGACTAAACAATTGCACTTGTAAACGCAGCTTTTCCGGCATGATGTTTTCGAACGAATTCTAATTAATGATTGTGCGCTGAATATATGCGATTAGTTTTTACCCACCGCATCAGGTTTTCAAAGTATATTATATACATATGTGTATATACGAGTAAATAGATAAATAGTTATGAGAAATGGTAATTTTGGGCTTATAGTGGAAGAAATCCATGCAGAAATGTCCAAAATGTTTATTGTTAATGATTAAGTTACAGCTACATGAACTTACATTTTTCGACATTTTGTCAGGTACATCTTCTGGGACATCCCTCCTCAAGCACCAACAGCAGTCGGCCATCATATTGCAGTCCCATCTGCCTTGGAAGCGTTTTTCCATAACTATAACGTCTTGATGAAAGCGTTCACCATGCTTTTCACTAGCAAGTTCTCTTGAAAAACACTCAAATGACTGTGTAAGAAGTACAACTTATTGCTCATTCTACATCCAAGTGATTGAAAACTCAAAAGCAGTTCCTCTAAAAAATTTCTTTATAGTTGACAGCTTTCCTGTTTCCGATGAAATTTTGTATTACATCAGAGAAGGCATTCCCAAGTTCTAGCCTCTACTGCATTTTTCATCGCGACAAAGTGGGCATCTCTGAGGAGTGTTCTGTTCTGGGGTCCATCAAATACTCCTGTCTCTTTCTTCTCTTCACTCACAGTTGGAAAGGTTGAACATATGTCGTAGAAGCAGTCTCCATTGCGATTAAGGGCTTTCGTAAATTGTTTCATCACACCAAGTTTAATGTGCAATAGAGGATAGACCATATTTTTCTCTGAACAAGATGATCATCGATGATGTTCTTCTCACCAGGTATCGAAGTCATTCTTGGGGCCATTCCTTTTCCATAAAGTGGTCTGATGTAGGTAGCTATAATGTCCCAATAACGCAAGAAACAGGGGTACTTTGTGTAACTTTCTGTAACTTTGGACGAGTGAAAAGTTAATACTTGGAAAAGACTACATAAAATTGGGGTATGGTGACAGCGTAAAAATGTGATGTGATAGAGCCAATCTAAGACCAGATTTAGATTAATCACCCGCAGTCCCGATTTGAACCCCATGGAAAATTTATGGTTCATTGTTAAAAGGTTTTAAGCAGATAGCAAGCAATACTCAAGTTTGGAAGTCCCGTGGGAAGCAATTGAAAGTGCTTATGAATAAATTAAATCATTTGAGAAGGTAAAATTTGACAGCAGTCGACAGACGTTTCATAAGGGTATTGATGAATGGAAAAAATTATGTTTGCTTCTAGCCTGCATTTTAAATCTTTGTTGTTTTGTCATTCGACTATACTTTGTCGTACTCAGTAATTGAGTAGAGAAATATGTAATTCCATAGATAAAATAAGGAATTAATTTTTTTCAGTTCCGTTGCATGATCAAAGTGAACGTTAGATTGAGATATATATACTAAAATTTTTAAAAATAGTAAATCTACATCCATTTGAATACGTACTCAATAGAGAATAATGATTAGAAAATATTAGGTTGTCTCCATGAAATATTGTATTTCGAGTAGTTTTCTTTATCAAGTAATGGGCTCCAACGAGATCCATTTTTAATTCATTATATATGATGAGAAATGGATACTTTCCGATAACAGTAAAAGGACTGGGCAGTGGTCAGACTTAAAAGAGTCGCCTAAACGCTACCCGAAACCCCCATTGCACCCGAAAAAGTTAAATAGCTACTGATTCGTGGTCGGTAAAGGGAATCATTCATGTTTGATTTTTGCAACAAGGCGATACTGCAGCAGCATCTTACTATCAAGACATTGATCGCATGCATGAAAAATTGAAGAAGCATCCAGGACTGGTGAATAGAAATGGACTAATTTTTCTTTTGAATGCTGCACAATCCCACATCTTAAGAGCTATTTACGGTCGACAAGCTGCCAAGTTTTAATTATAAAATTTTGCTTCATCCTCCATATTCTGCTGATATCTCTCCCACTGATTACCATTTGTTCAAGCATTTTGAACTTTTTACTTGCGATAAAACATTTTTAAATAAAGAGAGTATAATTGGAGCATTTGAACAGTTTATTCTTGAAAAAGATGACAAGTTCTTTGAAGATGAAATTTATGCTATAGAAAAATGTTGGGCAAGGGACATGTAAGGAAGGCTCATATTTGATTTAAACAAAAACTTTATGATGATCAACTACTTCCTTTCATTTTCAAATGCGATACGTCATGTGAGACAACATAAGATTATGAACAGTTCTGAAGCTCTCAATTTTTTTAGAAGTCATACATACATATCCGTACAACAAAATACTGTCTAAAAACTATTGGCATAATCAAGCAGAACGTACTGTATTGCAAACGGTGCCTACACCTTGGGAAACATTTAGTCAATATGTTTAGAGAGGCGGCCGTGCATGGCAGGGACCACTGACAACCGTCGTGCAGCAGAAGTCAGAATTCAGAAAATTTCTCCGAAACTTCGGCGCCAATATATAGCGCCTAATGCGAGGAAAGTTTCAGACACTCCGCACAACTTCAACAAAGAAACGCCAAAGTTGGCTCAAACATTGACAATGTCATCAAAGTCGGCTACTCGCAGGCACGAGACTTGCAACAGATACACCGATGATGCCTTTATGTACACCGCAATATATGCATAAGCTGCTTTAACATCAGGCAGACCTGTCAAGTAAACCTGGAAAGTCGCATGTTGCTAGACTAATTGTAAGCGAGTTCAAAGGTAAATCCAGAATTTTCTGCTACGTGGTGAAATTAATATAAGGTAAACGGGAATGCTTCAATTACTGGTAAACGAGATGGAACGTAAAATATAGGCTTCGAAACTGTCAGTTCGAATGAATCTTCAAGGGTCGAAGGAGGTTCAAGCCCTACAAAGAAGACAGTGTACGAGTACATGGAAATTTATTTCACGGTAAACATCAAACTGATATTAACACGTTCACTGCATTACAAGTTGCTCCATAGTTAAGTTGCTGCATAGTTAGGCTCTGTTACAAAAGGTACCAAATTTGAATTCTGCGACAAATTTGTGTTTTAAAGACAGACACAAACACGCTTCCTTGACGTTGACTCTTAATCTTTCTTAACTCAGATTAATGGTTTTAAATACTTCAATAATTCAAATATACGGGTTTTCTTACAACACAAGTTGAATTAGAACGTTGATTCACAAGAGAGAGTTTACACAACAGTAGACTAAATGGTGTAATTGGGACACTTGTAAGTCAATATGCGGGGAACGTGTTAAAGTACAATAAAACAATTTATCCTACAAAACCGATTAATTACTAGATATAAATATTTCATAATTTTCGAGTACACATTTCTGGTCGTGAACCAACATCAAAGGGCCAAAACCGAGGCACCTAACGAGAACGTTCTCTCCATCACACCTCCCAAAATCAAAGAGAACCGAGCAAAGTAAATTAACAGGACCGCTTGACAGGTAGACTTGGTGATGAGGGAGCAGAAAAAGACTATGAAACCGACATAATACGAGCATCTCCTACGCTCAGTCTGTAGTTCATATCTGACTCAGGAGCTGGAAGATGTGACAGGTACAACCAAGTGACTCATTTTGTCCTAGTTAATCGACAATTGAATCAGGCTCTAAAAAGTTTGAATGAAAAAAAAATCATTAATCTAGCTCTCTGCTCAACTTCACACAACGTCAACGTTATGTAAAGCACGAATAGACTCTCAGAAAAACAAAAACTCAACAGAGTGAACCAACACAACTCAACAGAGTTGTGTTTTACGGGTAAAATCTAGTTCATTAAACGGCTTGGTAGAATCCTCGCGTGCAGTTTAAGCGCGGGACCGCCATCAAAAGTACGATAACACGGGCGTGTAGTGGGCACCGGGGATGTCCTCACCTTTATCGGTCATTAATTGCTATGGGAAACGTAATAAATGACCGGACGATGAAGCATTACACAAATTTTGAAGTTAAGCCAGTTGTTTGTGAAAGAATGTGAGCGTAAGAAAAGGGCAGTCTTTGTACAATACAAATACCACGTCTCTCATAGAAGCATGCATTTAAAGAATGAAATGAAACGTTCACTTCTAGATGAATCATTAAGTTGCTTGCTATGGAAGCAACTAAACAAAAAATTTCAATTTTAATTGTACGTGATTGAATTCGAGGGAAGTTTGCATCACAAAACTGAATTTACAGACCGTATTTTCTTGCGTTCATTCTTTGCTTTCATGAACAAAGGCATGCAAAATACTAATCAAATGTAATACGTCATAGAGTATCAAGAGCTTTTCAAGCAATATTTTTCGATAGTATGTTTTCGTAAGAGACTACAAGCTTAGATTCAATTCCAACTTTCAACTTCCCCAATGGGACTGTTCAATAAGTGTTTTGCTAAGCACTTATGAATGCTAAATGGTGCACATTTCTCCATTGCTGTGATTAGGTTGCATTTTTTATTCGTTTCGAAAGGGCCTCAGCTTAAAAGACGATGAAATTTTGAAATAGTTTTCCGTCTATTCAATAATGAATTATATATTTTTAAATTTGAAAGAGAGATGCTAAAATCATGACTGTTAAAAAAATAAAAGCCAGGCTTCCCTGTATGAAAATAATATACTCACAAGTTCAGTTAAAAAACATTCAACTGTGGTGACAACAAGAAAATGAAAATAATATCTATCTGAGAAGCTATCATGAAAGTAAAAACCCAAAGCTTCATTTGGTGTTTTGTTCGAATAACGGGAAAGAGTTCATATTAAAAAACTTCATAAGAGCCTGAAACATTCATACTTAATATGATGGAAATCAGCAGTTATGCATAAAGTATGACAGAAATTTGTAGAATACTGTTAAGATGGCTATTTCGAATCACGCAACTAACTACCGCATCGAAAATTTGATAAGACAGAGTAAATTTACTTCAAAATATACAAATACGAGAGCGCACCTGAAATGCATGATTGAATAAACAATACTTCATTCACTTGAACAGAGTCATAACTCAACATTGCCTATTGAAGAAGGAATAACAATGATAATCGAGCTCACTTTGCGAGACTCGTGACAGTAGCAGGACCCTAAGCTGTAGCTATGATACCTGGTAGCTCAGTATAAAACATAGGCTCTACCAAGAAGCAATTCCCAGCAGGACTGGAAAAAGATCTAAATAGCAGAAGTGAGAGTAAAATGTCTATTTCCTTACCGCGCGTCTTCTTTGAAGTGTTGGTGTTTCAAGTGCTCGTGTTAAGTACCAAAGGTTCGTTTTGGGATAAGCTCCGTGGTGCTACAACCTCTAATGCAACAACCTCCCAAGACCCACAGTTGTGCCCCGTGGCGGGCAGCTGGGAAGTGCCCCATGGATGGTTTGGGGGAACCAACCCAAACATGACTACTAGAGTTAATATTTCGCGACAATTAATCGGTCCAGCTGTTAATTACCACGTAACCCTACACGTTTAAACCATTCCGTACGTGGGTGATCTGATTATAGATGAGTTGAATACAACATCTTTGGCGTTAAACGTTTAGGTACCGAACGTGAAAAGTGAAAAGTTATTCTTCGCGTCATGCGCCTCCACAAATGGAGAGGATGCCTTGTACGCGACAGTTCTCCCGTTCATCGGCAACAGGGCAGCAAGAACACGGAAACTTTTCAAGATGTCCAGAGTGACTCGTGAGCAGCAGGAAGCCCCTCGTCAGCTGCAGCTGCGGTGTCACGGCGGAAGGCCGAACGAGTCACAAACGGTCGCTGGCAGCGTCGGCGCTTAAAAAACCATCAAGCAAAGCTTCTCAGTCCCAAAAACTACGAATAATAATTATCGCAATTAGTCCTCGATTGCCCAAAAAGAAAACTTAAAAGAAAAGAAAATAACTTAAAAACTAAAAGTAACCGACCAGAAACGTCCGAGAGCGAGAAACGTGAAGATACTCTCCACCCGTCACCCAGAAGCTGGAGGCTAAAATTTAACACAACTCTAAAATTTTACAAAATCCGAATCTACGTTTTCCAAATTGTCAAAAAACATCAGGCATGCCCTGGGATCGTAAACCAATAAAACAAATGCAAGTGTCACTAACCCACTTTCCCAAAACACCAGTCAGTATGGAGCCTCATAGAACAATGAGACTGGAGCTATGACAACGCAAGTCACGATCGCTAACGTCACTACTTATAATGCAACAAATTTGTCGCCTCTGATCTTGGAGGCTCTGAATTTATCGAGAAAACTGGGCAAGGACGAGACAGACAATAATGCTTCTGTCTTTGCAGCTTAAACAACGACGTAGAATACTGTGACCGTGTAATAAATTGTTGTTTCTAAATTAAATCCTAAGAAAAAGCAGGAGACAATTAGGATGCCAAAACGAAAAAGATAAGACACAAAATCATTTGCCACAAAAAAGGAACGAAAAGTGTTACCAAATGCAACCGATTACAGAGAAGCTTACCTACATCAGTTAGCTCATCACAGGCGCAAGGAAATTACAAATTGGGCTCCTCCGCCATCCAAAACTCGAGTAACCATAGAGATAGAACAAATGAAAGCCAAGGCAGGCGACACGGAACCTGAAGTCCGCGCGGTGGCCTCTCCATAGAGGATGAATGAAACTAAATTGAAGCCGAGGTTCATCAAGTTTAAACGGATAGCAGAGAAAGGCATCCCAATTTTACACAACGATTAAAACCGTAATCAAAAAGAACAAAAGGGAAAGAATAATTCGAAGTCTTTCTTGAGAGTAGAAAAAAACGGAATCCATCAACAGCAAAAGATAGGAGCAGGTAACAACAGCATGACCTTCAAAAACGAACAACCCCTATTGGTCAACTTTCCGTAGCCTTCTATCAACGAAACAGAAGAATCTCTCAATGCAAGAGAGGTTCGGAATTTGAGAGCAAAATAGAATGCAGGGAAGTCATTGAGCAGGAAGGCTAGTCACCCTGCATGGGGTCCAGCGTCGGCCGGCGTCGTCCAGGTTCACGAAGTGACGGAGGCTTCGAGGAGATCTTCTCAAAACTTGACCGACTTGGGATAGCGCCCCACAGAGGTAGAAAATAGGGTGAAGTCCTCCACAAAGAAAATCAGGATGTCTTTCTAGAAAAAGTCTCTTAATTTGACTCATTCAACTGAAACTGGTGAGAAGAACCCTAAGATCAAAGGACTTTCACAACGACTGATGAAATAGAAACAGTTGCATGCTAAAATTGGGAAAACGTTTGCAAAAGATGATTCTCTTCAGAATTAGCTATTGTCTCGCAGTAGAAATGAAGCGAATAAGAAAATTTCCCAAGCAAAACATCAGTTGTTGTTAAGAAATCATGGGTAATCGAAAACGAAAAAGATTCTCCAAGACGAGCGA
This sequence comes from Orchestia grillus, assembly GCA_014899125.1. Lineage (NCBI taxonomy): Eukaryota > Metazoa > Arthropoda > Malacostraca > Amphipoda > Talitridae > Orchestia > Orchestia grillus. The sequence goes on from VOMN01065326.1 coordinate 13,909, forward strand.
CTACAGCAGCTAAGGAGACGCAGTCAACAAAAACACTTCCAAGTGGGAGAATATTTTACTTGAATGAGACTCAATGGATTTTGCAGCCAATGGATGTATGCTTCTGTAATATTTTGAACAGAGGAGAGATCCCTCCTTCCATGTCGAACCAATACGTTTACTGCATAAGAATGAGCCGATTCTAAATGTGAAAGAATTTTTTTTTAATTATTCTGGGAATAAATAAACTGCTTGTTAATTGGGTTGGACGTTGCATGATTTACACCTCGTATCAATCAAGAAGACCAGCAAGCAGACAAGCGAAGTAGCTTTAAAGAAAAAAGTAATGAAGTAAAATCGTATATCAGTTCATTAAAAGCGGAGAGCAAGGCACTTGACGTCAGCGTCCAACAAAGCTAAGTGGTCTCTTGACTTGATGTCGGCTTGTCAGGCTCAGCGTGAGAGCTGAACTCGACTGAGCCAACCCTTACAGGCGGGCCTAACCGTATTAGAACGCTTCGGCGAGCTGTATTGCATGGTTCCTCACATTGCAATAAAAATACACATATGGTATTTTTAGGTACAGCCACACGTCTCGCAGGTATGAATACATAACTCTATACACAAACTGGCCTTACAGACTTGTCAAGGTATTTTTTTAATCTGACTTTAAATCCTACGAAACCTACATCTACTAAAATACAACTTTGTTCAAGAAAAAAAAAAAAATATCACAGCTATCAGAACGAGGTAACTAATTTTTTTCCCTCTATGAAACTTTGCAAAAAGTGTTTGGTTTTTGAGATATTAGCTGTTTAATGATCGAAAAGAAGAAATTTTTAGACAAACTGCCCACACGTAATTTATTTATACATTTACGTAACATAAATTGTTCACAAAAGAAAGGAAAGCCGCTTGCAAGCTTATCATATATGTAGACTAGAATTATTCTTGTATCAAAAAAGAAAATGAATGTTTCGACCATACAGGCCATTTTCAGTGTCTAAAATAAATTAGAAATAACTATAATAAAAAGAAATTATCTTATCTAGAATATTAAAAGCAAGCCAATTGTAATGGAAATGCCTACAGTGCGTCGTTAAAAACAGGTTTGTCTGATAAAATAGTCAAAGATTCTAAAATGCTCACATCTGTGTTACCATAAGTGAAATAAATTCTAATATGTTGTCGGCAACCTTTGGGAATTTCCTAATCTTCAGCAAAAAATGGAGAGCCAGCAAACTGTATAAAACATTTTGAATGACAAAGTATATTATTAAGAAGATGAACAACTCGTATAAAACCGGAACGTTTCGAGTATTCACTCATTATCAGCTATGAAACAATGAATTTCCTCTGCAAACAAACGAGGACAAATACCACAGTTTCATTTTTCGTAGTAAAAGTGTGACCTAACCGTATATCCATTTTCTGTGAAAGGGTTCAATATTGGAAGGTTGAATATAGACAAATAATAGCTAGGAGTATTAATGGCGGAAAAAATTGGAGCGTATTGAAAATTAACCGCAAAGCCTGTTTTACGCATCTTTGGCACGTCGGACAACATGCCCGGGCCAGGCTCTGGAACATACACTATGGAATAGAGTTCACTCGAAAAGTATCTTCCCTTCTTTAATTTGCACAAAAAATTGTTAATTTTATCTTCAATTTTTAGCGAAAATAGAACAGGAATTCTTTGATTTCAGAAAGAAGTTATCGATTTAGTCCTCTGTACGGATAGTTAACTTCAAAATGGGCTCAGCAATGCGCTTGAGCTTGGACTCCCAGGAAACAATCAAGTATGCACTACCAAAATATTTTCCCTGTCGATAATTAATACCCTTTTACCTTTATCCGGGCGTATGACCATAATTCTTTTATCAACGGAAAAGGTTTTCCAAAGATTTACATCATTGTTACTAAACAATGGTGAAAATTTTAAACGGTTTAAAATTGTAGAAATACCTCTGACCTAACGTTTTCAAATTGTGGTACTTATGGAATTAGTTCGAATGTGAACTTTTTAGATGATTTGCTCCGCCTCAAAGACTTTAGCATAATTTCTTCTACTTCTGACACACAGATTTCGGTATTTTAAAATCTTTGTGTATATTAGCAGACAAACATGTTTCAAATGGCACACAGTACGCATTCCCATTACAATTGGCTTGATTTTAATGTTTTTGATAAGATCATCTCTTTGTATTTTAATTTTTTCTAATTTGTCCCAGATGTCGAAAATTGCCTTCATGGTTGAAATTATTTTCCTTCTTAGTAAAACAATATTTCCACGTAATAAATATGATAAGCAAGCGGCTATCCTTGCTCTTATGTTTGTAATGGAACTTTGCGAAAGGTAAAACATTAATATTGCTCAATAAAACACATTTATAAGAAGAGTTAACGCTAATAGAGCATCGCAAAATTTACACTTTGATAATTTCAATACCAGAAGTAAGGTCTCTCTTAACTCATCAATCTAAGTCTTACGATCACGGTCGAGGGCTCCCTCGACAACGCGGTGACAGCTCAGCGATGGCGTACGCTAGAACTCATCCTCCATCAGCTCTGCTTCCAATCACATCCATGAACAACGTCACTAGCGACCAAGTAGTATCGTGCACCCCAACAGTAAACATTAAAAAAGAATTCTAGATACGTTATTCTAATTATCTTACCATTGTAAAACATATAGTCTTTGACACTGACACAATATTTTCCAATTATTTTTAGTTGTGAATGGGACACGCAGTTTAATTTATTAACTAAAGAAATAAACATGATGGATAAAGTTAGAGAGACGCTATTTATGCATTCAAATTCTATATATACATCCTACCAATCAGCTTAACTTACGCACACATTAATTGTTCTAATATTCAAAATTTTATCAACTACAAAGTGATCGTTGTACGCTGTGAAATACTTTTTCCTCGATGTATCTTAGTTTTTACCAGCTAGTTCATTATTAACATGTGGTACAATTTGCGTCAGGGAAAAACCTGTATGTAGATGTAAAATCTAGAGAGCCTACTGTGATGAATATCAGACTCTCAATGATGTGGAACGTAGAAGATGAGAGCTTCCAATCACTCATATGTGGTTTACTTGTAACAAAAGGACTCACCATGGTGTAATCAGCACGCAAAGTGAAATCAAACTGCCGTTGAAATGATAAAAAGGGACTCACCATGATGTGATTGAAGTGAAATAAGCGGGCGCACACTGCCGTTCACATGATACAAGGGACTCAGCATGATGTGATCGACGTGAAATAAGCGACCGCACACTGCCGTTCACATGATACAAAGGGACTCACCATGATGTGATTGACGTGAAATAAGCGGGCGCACACTGGCGTTCACATGCAGCAAGAAAACTCACCATGATGTGGTCGAGCTGGCCAATGCAGTTGGCAAGGAGCGCTTCAGCATCATTGAGGGCATCGGAGAGCAGCCAGTCATCCTCTCCCTCGCTGTCCACTTCGCCCTCATTGCCGTACACCTCCAAAGGGAACCTGAGTATAGACATCTTATTATTTAAGACATATAGTTGATGTTTGCCAACACTTCTGGGGCAGAACCCGCTTTATTTAGCTTACGAGTATCAAATGTCTCGAGTTAAACGAAAACCTCCTGAGGTTTCAAGCAGCATCCATTACTCGGATTAAAGCTGCACAAACACGGGCTGCATTCAAAGGTTTTCTTCGTAATTGGTCTTGGTGCAATTAAGCATACAGTTTTTGTAATATTCTGAAACTTCACAGTGTTTCTCACATAAATTACCTTAGAAAGAGATATCACTAAAAAATTGACGACGCCACCAGACAGACTGTAAGAAAAATTTGCCGATTTTACCATAACCTCAGGTGTAGCTTAGGAAGCTGCACAGCCTCTGTAAAGCCTAAATCCAGAAGACAATCACTCAAGAATATTTAACGAATATACTCGAGTAAATTTCCCTTTGAGAACACCAACGAGTGATCTTCAAAAGAAACCGAAGTAAATAAAAAACATATTATAGAAGTATATAAGTCGCATTCTGTATTTCAAATCGGTCAACATTTTACTAACGAACAAATAATTCTAGAATGAAAAAATTGTGTGTTCAATCCCATAATTTTGTAATAGTTCTATTGTCTGGTTAATGAAATCAAAAAAGGCATTGAATTGCTACAATACACTGACATCGGAATTGCATATGTGAGTCAATCATTATCAGCAATCTATAGATTGTTATTCGGGTATGATTTGTAAATGAAATCAACTAAATATTCCTGTTCTAAGCCTAGTGGTAAGGGGTTTCAACATACGAATACTACACAATGACACCCAACTTTAATGCGTTTAAAAATATTTAATTTAGTTTAATTTTTAATGACAAAGATTCTTTTCAGCCAATGAAGCACCAAAAATCAGATTTTCAATTGTAGCAAAGAGTTTCACAAACTTCCCTTTTTGAGTTAACGTCATAAAAATTTACTCTTTGAGAGGGACTCAACGTCTTTCACAATATCTTTACTACCACAGCAATAGATTTATTTGCTCAGAAAAATCTCAGAAAATAATGAGTACCTAATAAAACGAACTATGGCCAGCATACTACGAATATGGATAGTACGTATACTCAGCGACCCTCATGTGGAGAGTTCGGTGTATCGAACTCATGTACAGAACTGCGATGCGCAATGCAATGCACGAATGCATTTAACGTATAAACTACACTCGATCACTACATCATATCTTTTTACTTCAATATGAAAACCCTATTAAAAATAGTCAACCACTGGTTCACAGTTAAAATAAGTTCAAGTTATTTTTTGTATTTCTTTCTTATAGTATGTTTTAATATTATGTTTAAATTTTAGTTTCAACTTACAATTTCTTTATTATGTAATCTGTATTCCACAGAAACTTTCTAAAGAAATCGTATTCATTTTGAAGCTTTTGTTGAAAATGAAATTGAACTCGAAATGTCCAAATGTCAATGTTTTCAAGATACTTTCTGCTATCACCTTCATAATCAATTTACTTCGCAAGGAAACCATTTTTCTTCAAGAAATTTTCAGGACTATAAAGAATAACGTGGCAGCCAAGAAAAATGAGTTCGCGGCTTCGTGTGTTGGCAGTAGCTCTAGTAATGAGAATCAATTGTCAGGATCGGTGAAAGTTTCTCCACCAGCAGACACAAAAGGATTTCAGCCAAGTCAATGTACGTAACTCACTGGCCCCAGTAGATAAAGAGCATTGGAGAGCCAGGATTGAAGAGCATCAAAGCCAAGAGGCACAGTAAAGTGAATAAATCACCGACAAATGATACAAGGGAGCATATCGCATAAAAATAATAAAGTGAGAAGTTGGGGAGCACCCTGCTCATGCTTAGTGGAGTAGAAGGCATTGCACAGTTCATTGAGATCGAGGAGTGCCGTTACACCAGCGCAAGCAAATCTTATAAATCGAGATGACTTCATGCCACGCAAGCCTTCAAACGAGAGGAGTGCCAGGAGTTCAAGACCTTCAGACTGCAATTAAGGAGTCGAAACCACGATAAATTATCAAACATTCTAAATTTATCGGTCGGAGTCAGATACTCAAACTCTCTACACAAAAACTTTGACAGGCATGAAAGACACACCATATACACAACAGTCAGAAATTTACCTGCAATAATACAGAAAATTAACTTTTCATGCTAACTTGGAGAACAGCCGGAAAAATGCATGTGAAAAAATTAAACAATTCCAACAACATTTTTAGCGCTCTTTATGTATTTAAATGCACTTCTAGCTCAAATTGAAGCACACGATGTACCAATGATATTGAAAATTATATATAAGGTTTTGCTCCATTCCTTCAGTACGAAACATTCTTAAGGTACTTTGAAACTCAGAAAAATTCGGTGTATTTGGTTTGGAGTGCATATCATTGGTAAACTCTGCAACAAAGCATAAGTTCTGATCATGATATTTCATTTTCAAGCATAATAACTTTTTAATTGAAGAAGTTATTTACTATCCTCAAAAAATAATTTCGAGTGGATCATTCTTCAAAAACGAGAATAATTTATTCAAAAGAGAACTACAATATACCACCCACGCACGACATTTCATAAATACTTTCTTATTGATGCACTCACGCCAAGGTTTTAAAAAATAAACTAATGAACACTTAATAATTTACCAGTTTGTTCTACTTCTTCTTCGAGAATTTATTTAACTGTTAATACTCCTAAAACTTGAAATCTGATCAACCACGCGGCTGTTTTTGTAGGTCAGAAGTTAAAATATTTGCGATATTGTCTCACCTACATACATCTACGGAGGGAAATGGCAGAATAAAATAAATATTTCCCTCGATCATATTCCCAAGCAACCAGGAATATTCTTTGCAACGAACTTCTGTAATTGAGTTGTTCAAGAGACGCAAATTAAATTGATTAAATTGATTAAATTACTAAATTAATACCATATTTTTAACCCTAATATTTAACATTAACCAACTCATTCAGTTCTTGTAACTTACATACCTAGCGCAACCGTAAGCTTTTTTGTTATAATTCATCGCTGTACTGTATGCCCTCATTTCTATATAGGTTACCCTAGAAGCCTTGTAGCTTATTCGGGCCCACACGTGGTATACATCCTCAAATGAGACTCACTGCACAGCGCGTCTTCATAACACATGCAGTATTCCCATCGCACGGCCTTAAACTGTAGCTAATCTTATAAAAATGGGTACGGTCCGATCAATTGCGGTCATTTATTCCAAGGAAATTAATGATAAGTCATGGCACCGTGACACAGAGGCTAATTCTAATATACCAAGTCTTGATAAAAAATACCGTAATAAGACAGCTGATTCACCATGTATCTTCGAACGTAGATAGAGTTCAATGTGCTACACCTTTAAAAAAAGCCTTTCTTAAAAAATAGTGACATTTCATTTCAAGATCCTAACTATTTCGAGTAACTGAGAATAGAGCTAAGCCGGTCGTCCAACATTGACCGCACCAATCCAGAGAAAAATGGGTTCTAAATTAATCTTAAACATAGGCTGGAGGAACTAAAACGGCCGGAGTCATGTGGAGGTGGTGGTCGAACTGAGCTCCTTTGTGTACAATGCATCTCTGTAAGGGGCATCCGAAAGAGGCCTGAGCTGCAAGAGAGTGCAGTTTCAAGGAGGAACTGAGTGGTGCTGTTGCTGTGTGGCCATCGTTAATTAACGTACGCCTACGAGATATAAATAAGAAGTTAATAACACAACCAAGCCCTAATAGCTATACCGGCCAGTGATGACCATTTTCTTACGTGCGTTAACACTGTAAAATTTGGGTAATGACTTTGCTTCAGGAAGCTTTGTCTACTGTGCAAATTCAGTAATAGAACAGCACGAGTATCGGCCATTTTTTTGTGTTATTGGTATAAATTCAAAAACGGCTTGAGATTAGATGGTAAACCCAAAAAGGAAGACAAATAAGAAATAGACGTATAAAATACAAGGGACTTTACTGGTACCACACCTCGTATGATAATATGATGAAATGAAAGAAGATAAAACACATACAAAAGCTCGCTTCATTATGTGCGTAACAATTTTTTTGCTAAGGAATCACGCTCACATCGTTCGAATATCATACAAACTCTCGTTAGCAGCGACCTGAGGAAGAAGTAATCGTCGACACTACATAAGAGTCGACACCACATAAGAGTCGACACTACATAAGAGTCGACACTACGTAAGAGTCGACACTACATAAGAGTCGACACTACGTAAGAGTCGACACCACATAAGACTCGACACCACATAAGAGTCGACACTACATAAGAGTCGACACCACATGAGAGTCGACACTACATAAGAGTCGACACTACATGAGAGTCGACACTACATAAGAGTCGACACTACATAAGAGTCGACACTACATAAGAGTCGGCACTACATAAGAGCCGATCCCTCACTTTGAATTTAAATAAGACAAAAGCTTGCCGTCCGCCGGTGAACTACTTGTTGTATAACATGAGTTACAAAATTTGATGAAATTGGAGACATACAAAACAGTTTGACGTTTCCTGTAGTATTTCCTATCTGTTCATATGATCTGTAAAGCTGAGAAACAAACAGTTAATTTGCACTATTGTACAAATCGCACCCCAGAGCGACGATTGAAATCGACCAGCTGCGCGTCTCATACGATGCCAAAATGTTTTTACTTTTTTTCCAGTTGTACATGGAAGGCAACGTGTAACCGGCAACACAATCGTTTTGCAAGTCATCTAAGAATTGTATGCCCTGGATTCACATATGCTGACAAACATTTCATGGAAATCAACCACATGCAGACTAAATTTTCCTAGTCACTAACAGCCAACGCAGAATAAGTCCCAAGATTTTGGCTAGACATGTGATAAAAAATTTGATCACAGAATTAAGAAATCACAATGCAGAAAAACAATTAAATCTCTTCTATTTTACCATACTTTTATACTTAGTAAGGCTTCTGAAGAAGAGCATGTTAACATAAAAAACAGGATCTGCTCGAATTATTGAATTTTTGCAGCAGATATTAAGTGCAGAAAAAGTGAAAAAATAAGTCGAGAGACAAGCAAAAAGAAAATACACAACTACAGAACGGTTGTATTCTTAGAATGATCACCTTGACTGGGCTGATGTATGCATGAATGAGAGGGTACGGATTCTCATGAATGCTTACTGAGTATCGAGTTGGCATGAACGGAAGCCATTCCCCAATAATTAATGTTATTATAAACCCTAGGTGGCTTGTTATCCGACTTAGATCACCGGGATGGGTGATTACTTCTTGGCAACTCAAAGGTTGATTTCGCATGTAAAGACTAAGCAACACAGAATGGAAAACAAGAAAATAAAACAAAAAATGTATAATGATTATCCAAAACGTAGATCCTAATTCAGAGACATATGAGCAGGCATTTCATACAAAATTACGGTGATTGGAGGTCACCTTGAAAGTCGCAAGAGGCAGTAGAACGCATACTGGACCAAAGTCGAAAGTGAAATATCTACGCAGGCCAGATAAAATTGTAAAGCTTCGAAAGTTTCTTGATGGGAGCAGTAATCAATTAATACCTGTTTCTGAAAGATAAAAATTGGCGGTTTTCCAACCGGTATTTTTGTCCCGACTGGCATATCAACGATTCACAATTTTGACCGTTCGGGCTCGATTTGGTGCTCGCATTCTTAGCTTGTGGCTATCACACCTGGGATGCTAAAATACCAGTTTTATGGCTCGCAAGTACACTTGGAGGCGTGAAGCCCGAAGAGCACAGTACAATGGGCGCACGAGCAAGAGCCACAAAGAACCAAAAGGCCCATGTTGCACAAGAGCAACAGGCACGAATGCGCCTTGTGACGACCGGGCTCAAGATTACGTCGGGATCAAATGAAAACCGGTCGCACCGACGCAAAGCGTCAGTGGGATTGGGGGTAGAGAGACCTGCATGTTCCCTCGCGATGCACCTTCGATCACATAGGACGATCAAACGGATTAATAGTTGATATGAAACTTGAAAAAATGTCATTCGAAAATTTTCAGCTACTTCACAACATCGTATTTTAACATATTTTTCTTAGCAAAACTGAATACAATAGTTAACAAAGTAAGCCTCTCAAATTATGCAGTTTGATTTTGAACTTCTACTAATACCTGTTGCTTTCGAAAGCAACAATACCAGATATAAAACGATAGTGACGATTAGTAGATACTCAACGCAAATCGCTAAGGTGAGAGCAGGGAATATTGGCAACAATGGACACCTGAGCCCGTGCCTGATTTAGAGAAAATTGTTCAGAAATAGAAAACCTTAGCGATTGATAGCTAATTCAATCTCTCTAATTAATAGAAATCTGTTAAAAATTTGAAGATTTAAAAAACAAAGATCTACCATACACAAGTACAGTGCGAGGAAATATACATAAATATATTCCAAATCATTTCAGTTATTAAATTGACACGAAAAATTTGCAATAAAAAATGTAAAATTAAAAAGTGTACCTAGATGCACACAAATCTGGGCAAAATAATAAGATTGAGTATGCTACCTCGTTCAAACCAAAAAAAATAATTTCACAGTACTGAACAAAATAAAAAGATCGGTCGAAGTTCTGTTAAAGCACCATCCGTGCCCTGTCCGAAGCTCAACTCTCTACAAGATGTAGGATCCAAGTCATAATCGGACTTTTGCATGACAGGTTTCTCCATTTGGTGAAGTTATACATTGAAACTTGAAGGCTTAGTTGTCTTCTTGTGGGTACAGAGTGAACTCCATTCCACCACAGCTTGGACGGAGGGTACAGAGGCAAAGGTGTGAGAATATCTTCGAAAGACTTCGAGGATAATGTCCAGTTAAAAAAATTTCACCACTCATCCCTAAACCGGAGCTTTTAATAGAAAGACAAATAGGCGTACACGTACTGCCTGCACTGCGTTTGAACACCTACACCTACTAAATAAACGCAAACAAACTTTTGCAGTAAATTGACGCGCTACAATTCCGATATAGATAAAATGAAAGAATATGTTAGATGTTTTTAGCATAATGACTTCCCCTCAGGGGGCACAGGATAGGCCACAGGCATTAGGGCTAGGTTAGGTTAGGTTTGTCTATCTTATGCTATGGGCACTAGCGTCCCCAGGGGAACACTTTAAGGTTACCTCAGCTTTACCTAGGCCTTCGGGACTTCTATCTTTCGCACCCACTTTGCTTCTTTCCATTTTTATGCCTTCTTCGCTGATTATTCTTTATAGTATCTTTCATTTCCTTCTTAACTCGCTGTTTCTAAGCGCAGGGGATCTTGTGTGGAAACACACCTTGAGTATAGATTCCCGTTCTCCAAAATCCATACTAAATGGTCCCTTCTCTTTTGGTGCGAGATAGTTTGAGTTACTAAAGCGCTGCAATCCTTACTACTATAACTACAACTACTACTATTATTACTACTACTACTGCTACTACTACTACTACTGATGCTAAAATTACTACTACTACTACCATTACAACTATTACTCCTACGACTACTTCTACTAGGTAATAACTTCAAAATTTAGAATAAAATGTAAGGTGAATGGCGTGAGATTTCGCGCTGAGACATCAATAATTGTGCTAAATAAAGAGATGTTAGTGTTTTCACGAGAAGAACACATCGTTGTTAGCAGTTATTAATACTTAGCCACACACGCAAGACATGTATATGAGAAATCAAACTCAATTGCTATTTCAAAGTTCACGCTCGATTAATTTTCATCTAAGTGGATGGGCAGCGCAGAATGGGTGAAGGTCCGTCACCAAAGTGCGTCGTGGACATCAAAAAGAGCTGGAAGACTCCCATCACGGCCACGTGTGCGCAGCAGCGGCTCAGCTGGCGTCTGAGCTTACGTGCTTCGAAAAAATGAGAGTAATTTTAGAGCGCAACGCGAGAAAGGCCGTGCAAAATTGCGCTCATGTTGACGTCTGACAGGAAGACTGAAGGCACCGCATCGAGACCCGCAAAAACAAGAAGACTTTCATTGCTTGTCAGGCAGGCAGCACCGACCAGCAACACTGAAGTGAAGAGCCATGACCAGCTGGTGAACTCGACCAATGATTTTAGCGAGCACTGGGCGCCAGTACCTCAGTGTACTAGACTCGCGTACCGCAGATCCAAGTTCGATACCCGCTGGGGTTAGCAGCATGAGCGAGAGAAAGGGATCACTCGCAGTGTTTATCGTCCATTGCTAAAGATATAATTGCCACAGAAATCAATTATTAAAGGAAGCCTAAATATACAACTTTGGTTGCTTAAGAACATTTAATTATTCCACGAATGGTGCAAGCATGTATTCACATTTATGAATAATATGGTTAGTGATCTCCTCTCTGGAAGGTCACAATCAAATATTTGAATTTATAACTGGAAAAAGGGTCATTCAATACGAAGCGAGAGCCCAAAGCGTCCACAATGCTGGCGCGTTGCACTAGTGCCACGCAAGCAATATGGACACTGGGACAGCAATTGAGATTAACCACTCAATATTATACATCCAATTAAATTGTCCGAAGCTACGAAAATCTAACGCCACGTTACCAAAAACCAGCAGAAGCGTCTGCAAAAAGTTCATAAATTTCATTTTATTTACCCATAGAATTGCAGAGTAAATAACATTTACTCGTGAAAATTAAACCTGGAAGCATTTTTAACTCTTATTCGTTCGCACACCTACACAGGCAAGGTGCCAGAGGCTCTGTTTACGACGCCACGCTCCATGATGACAACCTTGATTGGATACACCACTCGTCCAAGCGTCCTTTGATTGTAGACAATCGAATCAACCGAGCAGTGCATTCTTGCGGGCAGTGTTTTCTTCCTTTCAAAAAAATAAGTTCCGGTAATTTATGGGCAGTAATTGAGCGTGAGAATAAGTTTTGCTCAATATATTTTTATTGGAGCAGCTGCTACAACTTTCATTTCCCATGAAATTTGAAGTTATACTGGTATAATGGAATTTAAAAAATGGAAGCTTAATATTAGAGGATGGAATTACACTTTAAATACAAGTACTGACATCCCTACGTCAGACAAAATATGAAACAATTTATACGGTACCTCAGAAAGCTCTCCCAAACAAACGTCAACATTCATACCTCCTAATTAATCAAATTGAAAACGACGTATATGCCCCATGAGGATATATGTTAGCAACTCACTGTGTTGGACTAAATTTTTGAGCTAACACTAACATTCAGCAAAAAATTTCAGTTTAAAAATTACCTACTCATACATTAAAAACTCTTTTCGATCGATTAAGAATACTGCTAATATTTCTAAGAGGCTTGAAAGAACACTATGAACGATCCACCACTTCATAAATAATAATTTTAAGGTCTCAAAACAAATTTCATCCTAGCCCTTCAACTGCTCCAAAACTCTCAAAAATCGTATAAACCCTTTACAAATTTTTAAATTCACGAAACCTTCTAAACTCTTTCCAGCCAGGCTGAAATATAATACGTCCCGTGGAAAACATTTTTTGTATCAGGTTTTTCTGTTACCCAGGACTAACTTTCAAACTAAAGTCGGCTTTTCTTCAATGTACAAATGCTGAGACCAAGCTTGTGAGGTGCACACAGCACCCACCGCAACTCGGCAGCCAATAGCAATTAATGAAGTTTTGCAGCACCAGCCACACCACAGAGCCCCGAGATGCCACGCACCCTTGGGGGGGCTCTAGAGCAAATACGACTGAAGAGCACAACAATGACTGTCTCAGGTCCCTGTAAACTTTTTAAAACCATCTTACGGTCAAATTAGTCACGCTCAGAATTGCAAAAATACATTTTTGAGCCAAGGGATTAGATTATTTTTAAACGCATCACAAAGTGCAAAAGTTACAACAATGTTTGTCGGAGTGAGAACGTAGACTTTCACTTAAGAATCAATTTATCCTTCAAAATAAAAACTCAGTAATTCTCCAGTACTATGCAACAACAAAGACGCATGGTGCAGAAAAATTCGACATTTAAATGGAAGAAAAGGTTAGTACAGTTGCGCGAATGAGGGTTAATTTTTTAATCTGTAAAGTTTTACTTATTAGTGAAAATACCAAGAAAATAACATTGTTATTTACCAAGGGTAAATAACAAATAAAATTATATCACCTATTTTACATTACATCTACATGTTTAACAATAACTTTTATCATACTGATTATATATGAACATAGAGGCCACAGTTCAACTCAAAATGTTTCCGCTCAATTAAAGTTGTCATCGATCTGTAGCTCACATGATATTTACTTCAAGTAGCCCAACGCGGACGAGAAGTTTCAGTTCGATCGTTAGCAGAAAGGAATAAAAGGATACGAAAAGACGCGTGCGAGAAGTTGGTAGCACGATATGCCAGCCTTGGTTACCATGATTTGAGTTAATAAAAAATACAAGATCCCTATAAACTGAACTTCAAGCAGACTAACATCAAGATTTCTAGTCCAACAGTGAGCAGCTTAAGTTGCTCCAGTTGCTTGGCACCACCCTCACAGCCAGGAGTGTGAGCAACAGAACCACCTTCACAACAGTTGATTCAACAACAGAAATACTAGCAGCAAGAGCACAACCACGAGCAGCATCACAAGCAGGTGAGGGGTCGCGGCTCCCAGCACACTCCCCCAAAAGGAGTGAAGGCAGCATACCACATATAGCTGGCAGCAGCAGCAGCTCAGCAACACGATCGTCCGTACTCGCAACTCCATAAATTACCACACCATACAGGGAGCTGCTGCACACAACACAGCCTGTGGCGCCTCGCATTATGCCCATTCACCCACTATAACTTCTGAAGCTGAAAATGAACAGGCTGCCATTTACGGCTGCGCAAGAAAAGGTAGAAAGTGCTTTCGTTCTGCGCATGTTGATGCTGTCCAGTTGTCGGTTTTCGAATGACGATGCAAAATAGATGATGAAAAACAGTAGAATAATGGGACAATATGAAATTTTTTCAACACTCAGTTGGCGTGAAGTGCCGTTATCGCTAATACCCACATAAATAAACAGTTCACGATCTCGACTCCACCGAGTTGCCTACTACCTAGATCGAAAACTAATAATTGATCACAGAGATAAGAATGATATAAAAGAGTGTTGATAGGGTGCCACATTTCAACTTGCACTATCCTCGTGCTCAAGTCATAATTAGTATGAAGCACGACAAAGTTTTCCATAATAAACTCCATTGCGTTCTTGGTATCCATAAAAACAAAGGGAAAAATTGAAGTAGTAAAATAGTGTTAAGTAAGGTCATGTTTATGCAAAAATCCTCACTAAATTCTTTGGGCGCAGAGCACGTCTGGTAATCGTAAGCGAACCACTGGAAGTGCAGTGGAGAGGTCCGGAGGCCGCTGCCTGAGTTACTGCGACACGCCATGCAAATGAGGGCCGGAAAAAAATCTTACTTTTAGGGAAGTCCTTGCTTCGTCACGCAACACGCCATCAGCAGCACCTGAGCCACTCTCCAAGGGCTTGCCATTTTATGCAAAATTTCTTACAACCTCCTTTCTTCAATTTCAGTAACCACTAGGTATAAATTTTCATGCTAAACTAACTTTTTGACGGTTTTACACTTGAAATAAACAGCATAAACGAACATGGATTTATTCATGAATTAGAAATAAATTTCCAAATCTGGAAATAGACCGCACCAGCAAACAAGCCAGGTAACATGCAGTGCTATACATGTTCGCACACTCGTATACAGGTCCTGTTGCTGGCAGAGAAGGCCTCTCGGTGATGGCCGTGAGCTATCAGGTGACAAGGACTAGTGTTGCCATTAGCGTCATTGCTGAGACAAAGCTAGGCACTGCAGTTTGTGAGCAGTGATGGCACTTACACAAAATGAACGACGAGTGTGTAACGCCGTGCGCAGGTGCATGGATGACAAAATGAAAGGAAACAAAGGTTTAGCATTTAAAGACCAATGAACGATAGGGCTGGAGATGTAAGGGAAAGAGCTACTGATGACAAGTGAGTCCATGTATCTACATGATAAATGTGAATTTATAAGAAAAAACAATCCAAAGTTGAACGCCAGCAAAATGTTTACAGTTCTGATGGAAAATATCGGTTTACGGTACCGCCGCGGTGTGCAAAAGGGTTTCTGAGGTACGATTATTTTTGCATGAAAGTCACACAAGCCTGACAAAAATCCATTCCTCAAAATAACTTCAAATGACAGATGAGCATCACATTTAACCATGATCGGGATGAGCCATCATTGAATAGCATAGCAAAAATGAAGACTTAAGCTGGTAACAAATTCTGAAACACATGAGTAACGAGTAAAAGTTTACGAGCTGAACACAAATTTGGCAGAAAATTTCTCAAAGTTGATCATTTTCAGTGACATGAAGGAGGTTTATATGAAAGAACAAAATACAAATAATGAACTAGTCAAATACCATAACATGCATGGTTGAGGTACTGCATCCATTTGAAGAATGTATTAATAGTGGTGCAAACATTTCCCGCGAGATGAAGGTCTGAAAAATGAAGTGAACATGATCAATCTTGGTGCAGGAATTTGGTTGCACAGTAAGTCAGCTTAACTACGAAGCTACAGCCACAGCAGTCTCGCAACAAGGGTTACTGATATCAAGGGGAGCACTTGACCAGGGGCTCTGCCTCAGACAGCCTCCGAGTCTCCCAGTCCTATCGGCATACTTCTCACACTAAAGCTCACCCAGCCACCCACGATCGCTTAGTCTTCAAGATAAGCCGAAGAATAATTCCAATTAGCGTACCTTCCCTACGTAGAGGATGGAACAGATCGAGCATTATAATTAATTTATTGATTACATGTATCAATACTTTCTCCACCAGACGAAAAGACATGACGATGAGTCTCATACAAAAAGCATTCGTTTTCTCTTGTGCGTATAAAAGAATTTGAAAACGCCAGCTAAATAATATTATTTTTCAATAATATGCTTTGAAAACACCTGTTAAAACATCTATAAGAATAAGATTATGCTTATTCAAGATAATTGTTTGGTAGAATAGAATTTATAAAATAAAGATATTTATTTTAGTCACGTTCTAGGTGCCATCCGTAATATTAGTCAAATTTCTGTTAACTGTTCCTTGCATGTTTTATATTTGTTCTCCTCAATTTAGCAAAGATTGAAAAATGACAAATTTTCCAGTAACTACAAGAAAACACCACGCTTCCAGAAAAAAAGTGTTAAAGTTAACGGAATCCAACCCCAAAGGACTGAAAGCAATCGTACTGCGCTGCAGAAGTTAAGGAACCTCGGTTACTGCGCTTCAAAGAGGGCTTGAGCCAGGATTTTCCAGAGGAAGGAGTCAGAGAAGTAAAAGATACTTTAACTATTATCTTACACTTCCATGTTTTTCTCCGGCGTTTAGTTGATGGTACATTAGGGTCATGCTTTTGAAGAATTTGGATTTTTGAGTAGGGAGGAAAAAGTTGAAACCTTACATTATATTTCAAAAACAATTGAAACAATTTGTTACCACAAGTGATGCCTCATTTGAAGATATTTCAAACATGGATTTTCCATACCATTAAAATGGACAGTTTTGTTTTATGCATAGCTAGTTGTGGGCCCGAATAAGTTCTATGACTTCCAGGGCATCCTGCAGGACCTTATGCTAAGCGTACATATACATAAAAATATCCTAATGCACTTATACTAAGCTTACGCACGACTGATCAAGTCCAATTTATTGAGCGGAGAAAATATGTAGGTATGATTCAAAATTAGGGATTTATTCATGTCGAGTTAATAAAGATTGCATTCTATAATATACTCTGAATTACTTTACTGACATACAATATGAAGGGTTTTTTACCAGTCTTTTAGTATGTGAGACTATAATTGAATAGTACCGTCTTTAGTATCGTGATAGGAAATAGGATTCATGATTATTTTTGAACGCTTGGAGTGTACTTATGTCACGAACGGCAGAAGGCAATGAGTTCCAAGGTTTGATACCGTTGTAGTGAAAACTAAATTACGATCTGGTTTTGGAATTATAGGGAAGTATAAATTTATTTCGGTTCCTAATCAAATATTCACGATGGCCAATCTGAACATAACTTAAGGGCTCCATGGTGTAGTGGTTAGCGTGATGGCCGCACAGCCGAAAGGACTAGGGTTCGAGCCTCGGCTCAGGTGAGAATTTTCACGTGACTGCGGAGTACTTCCCTTGGAAAAGGCAGTTTAAANTTTTGTAGAGTAAAAAGTATGTTCGTTTTGTTTTTGTTAGTTCCATGACACGCTTCTATGCCATATTGCAGATACGGATGAATTAATGATGCGTACATTATTTTTAATGCTTCTGCTGGTAATTTATTTTCGACTTCGTTTAGAATCCCCAGGGATTTCGATACCTTAGGGCAGATATATGATATATGCTCTTTAAAGATCAAGTTTTTATCGGTAATAATTCCCAGGAATTTTGATAAGTTAATTTCTTCAATCTGCCCATCACCTATTTTGATGCACGGAAGATTTGCATTCCGTTAATATTAAAATAGCATGTAATTAGTTTTATGTATGTTAATGCATATTTTATTGGACTTAAGCCACATTGAAAACTTTTGTAGCTTTTCGTTTATTCTATTTCTACCAAATAAATCAAGAACTAGGAAAGTCTCTATGTGGCTAAAAGCCAATAAATTCTGCAAAGATATTAGTAAAACGAATTACATTCTTTTCTCATACGGAAAAAATTCAGCTCTCACAAATAACGAGGGGAAATAGTATAATAGAGCAAACTGATCACTGGAAGTTTCTGGGAATAATCCCTGACAAGCATTTAACGTTCAGTGAACATACATGATATATTTGTAAAAAACTTTCGAAATCGATTGGTGTACTGTATAAAGTA
>VOMN01065335.1:0-14535 GCA_014899125.1 Orchestia grillus
GGGTTTTAGACTGGCCTTCACAATCGCCAGATCTTAATCTCATCGAAAATGCTTGGAAATAACTGCATATTCAAGTTGGAATAAGGAAACTGTCAAATTTGACTGAATGGGAACATTTCTGTCATCAAAGAATGGGTGAAAATACATCTGGATTTCTGAAAAACCCTGGTCTCTTCATACAAGCATCGCCTGCGAGCGGTTGTAGCTAATAAGAGCTATGCCACGAAGTATTAATATAGTTGAATCTTGTGTTACCAATACTCATTTGCCCCCATGTTTCCTCATTTTCGTTGTTGTTTGAATATTCTAGAATAAATTCTGGTTCACTGAACATGACCTAACGTGTTTGATTTTGACCTTTCTTTTGTAGGCCTCACAATTCTCCAAAGTTTTCTGACGTATATTCAATAGAAAAAATGTAAATCATTTGGTACGTCACGAATACTATTTGACCCAGTGTAATAGGCTAGGGTATTTCCCTAAAAAAATACTTTATTCGTAACACTCATGGTTCAGAAATGTTTATGTGCATAAGTTAAACAAGCATAGTATATATTAATGAATGTCATGTTTTTCCTGATGGCCGAAGACAATATAGAAGTATCATATACAGTTTAGTGACTATCTTAGTCACATCTGACAGAATCGTATACGAAAAAGCTCAACTGAAAAGAAATCGACCGAGTAAGATTTTCTTCCCGTACAGATTACGTTTAAAATTTCATCATGAAATTTTCACTCACCCTTATTGCATCACTCAATATGGCACTCAAAAGTCGACATGTTCGAGTTTTAGCCCTGTTGTGACTTTCAGTTTGGATTAAAGTTTCCAAAATGCCACTCGTCACTTATTTCTTTGCCTCAAAAGCTGTGCGTTTTGGTGCAAAAATTGTAAAATTTGCGTTCATATTTCGATCGTTTTATCTGGCTGACGTATTTTAATGTGACACATTCGCTGTGGCTCCGTGCGACCTGCTCGCTTAGCTAGGTCTGGAGACTTCAATGGTTAATGAGACTCGATTGGATCACACTTCATTGAATTATGAGACGATTGGATCATGAAACTTCATTGGATAATGAGACATAATTGGATCATGGAACTTCACTGGAATAGGAGACTCGATTGAATCTTGAAACTTGATTAGATTATGAAACTTGATTGGACTATTAAACTTGATTGAAATGATGATTATTGATTTGATGATGACGCTTGTTTGAATTCTGAGGCCCGACCTCATAGTGACGTTTTCTTAAGACTGAATTTAGCATTACATATGAGGTTACCATTTTACAGGTGCATCCTTGCTTATAATGTTTGATCAAATCTCTATTTCTTTTCAGGGCTTATCCACTTGTGGAGTCTAGAAGATATCATAATTGTTTTAAAGATTATTGGTACCCCAAACATTACATTTATCTCTAATTAATTGATGATCCATTCAGCCGTTAAATAAGCTTAGTCTTCTATGGTATGTGATTCCATATGAGATAGAGCAATATTAAACGATATATTTATGTTATGTAGGTACCTACACATTTAAAAAGTTAGATTCGAAGTTGAATACTCTCTTTAGTCCTCGGTTCGATTTTTTCCCAAATATTTTCGTAGATACGGACTTATGTTTAATACAAAGCCTAAGATATTGTACCACAAAATTTCTGAAATAAAGAACACTCAAAAATGTATTTCAGAACTTCTTGATAGCAGCACGTTGCCGTGAGGGAATCCGTGCAATAGAATTACTGCTTGCTGCCTATTAGTGCTTTTACATCCGTACGAAACAAATTAATTTCATGTGTTCGATAAAAATGCTTTAGTTTATCAGGAAACTTTATATTTCCTTACGGTGCGGAGGCTAAGTGCCAGCCTTCACCGTGTCTTGTCTATGCTGGAAGAAAGATTACGACGCAGTAACCGCGGAAGCGATGTTTTCACATAATGTTTTGGTTCGCGGAGGCGATGCTTTGCATCAAGGGAACACGAGAACGGAACAAATATGTCAAATGTAACATAAGTATGGGATGTGGAGACTCTGAAAAACAGCTTCTTTTCTCGTTTCTAACATTGCAGAGGTCATGGCATGCGACAAGTCACCGAGAGGGGCCTAAAAATACGACCCATGACCGAAAAGTATTATGCAAATTTTATTTTTCAAACTTTATTTTTCTTTGAGCACGTTATCTGCAGATCAATCAGGACACGCTGAAATTTTACGTTCAATTTCATTGCAATCGCTATAAATTATGTTTGAGCTTGCAAATAATTTTGCGTCAGCAAACAATATACTACAGGTGTTTTTCAGTCGTCATTAAATCCTGTGTAGACTCGTTGGCATGTGATTGCTTCGATACAATGTGAGGTGATCGTGTGGCTCAAGGGACAAGAATTTTTTGCTACAGACACTGCGAACATAAGTTTCTATTTACATTTTTCAGCATAAATGACGTTTGAAAACATTTTATGCGAAGGATTCAACTCGAACCGTAGGCATCCCAATGCAGGTATAATTTACTTTGATCTTTTTCTTTCCATTTCGACACAATGGGACCGATCTTTCTTGCTCCGTTTGAGCTCCTCCGCAAGAAAGTAGCGCGCTACTGGTTCTATTAGTTTTGCTGCTCAGTGCACCGTGAAACTAAGGCAGAAAAATGCAAGCAAGAGGGAGAATGTTTCCTGTCACTTGTTCGGAGAAAGGAACTACATCGCGAGCATTTGTTGGACGGGGCCAATAACGGCGACTTGAAAGAGAGTTTTGGTTGGAGTGCATGAGGATGAAAAAGAGCATATATATAAGGTTTCATGCGTGCGTAATCCTGATTTATTGGTAATGTGAACTGGAATGATAGAAGATTAAGAACAATTTTTAATGGAATAGTGAAGAACTTAGACTTGTGTACGTACCCTATTCAATGGGATGGGATTTGAAGAAAATCTGGAGTGAGAGTTGCTCTCACTCACGAGAATTCTTTGTATGGATGAATGTTTGATCTCCTTCGTACACAAAAGCCACTCCCGTCAATATTCTTACAATGAAGTACGAAGAAAAATCCAAGATACTTATGCTATCGTGAGCAAATAGATCTATTTGTTATTCAAAATTACTCCCTACGCTTTGGACAAAGTTCAAAAGTAAAATTACTCCAGTTGGAAGTTGCCAAGTCCAGTTGCATGGTTAGTAAATTGAAGTAATTAGACGTTGAACCGATAGAGCTTCTAAACCGTTTCAACATCAGTACTTTTACTTCCGAACTGGATTTCCTGAGAGAGTATTTTCATAATAATAGATTTACATTACATATAAATTGAAGCCTGTTTCAGGAAATACCTTTAGCTTTCATTTAATACTCAAAGGGAATATACTATTACGTCTAAGAAACTAATTCTTTCTTCAATTTTATGCATTTGTTCAGATCAAAGGAAGATTGAGCTGAAAATAAACAGTATAATTCAAGATTATTTTCCTTATATACCAATCAAAACCGTGATTCGCAATAATTTTACCATTAACAGATTCTTTCAGGTAAAAGATCGTACTCCTACTCTATGCCATGCGAAGTAACGTTACATATTGGTACGCGTGTGGCCAGTGTGATGCCACTTACTTCGGAGAGACTAAACGTCATCTGCACATTCGCGTTGTTGCATAAGGGGATCTTCTATCGCACTGGAAAGCCTCTATAGCTTCACCACCTGATAGCAGTATTAGAGACCACACTATTAAAACAAACCATTCCACATTCCATACTTTTTTAGAAATTTGCAACTTAAGATACGCTCGTAAGTTTAGGCTTTTATTAAAATTTATGCAAACAATATGTTTCTAACAGCTATCTTAAAAACGCTCAATATAAGGTTTCGTTTTCCCGCAACAAGATCTGTTCGAGAAACTTGAAAAGAAAGCTAAGAAGATGAAACAACCCTATAAAAAAGAATAAAATCGGAACAAGAGTCAAACAACAACGAGTTATGAGGATAATTTTTTGGAAGAACTTCTTTATTGACATATATTAGACAGATATTAACTACATCAAAATTAATGACCGCTTGATTTCGTAAAGTTTTTCATTCACTCGCAGAAACGTACTGCTGATCGTTGATACTTCAGTACAATTGCACAAAAGAAATACTTATATCGTTTAAGAAAAACTTCATTTCATCCGAAATATGCAGAGCCAGCCTTGCCTAACTTACGGTTCCATGTGAAATTTAGGGGAGTAGTCGAGTGTGGGAATACGTAAAGGCTAAATTTAGGTTGGTGTGTAAAACAAATTCCCAAATCCATAACCGGAAGACGTGTTTTTTACTCTTGGAAACATATACAGATCAACCGATTTTTATTGATGGGCTTATTGTCTTCAATTATTTTTCCTCTACAAGAACAAACACAATTCTTAGAAAGAGCTAATTATGAAGCTACTCCTGACAATTAAGAATACTCATACACAAATACCATGAAATCAATAATTTCAATAGATAATATTCAACACACAATCTAAAGCACTCCAGTATTTAAATTCCAGTAATCTAACAACTAGAAGAAGAATTTCCGTGCACGGTAACTCGGCTAACAGTTTTGCAGACACTGATATCTAATTAAGTACCCGTACATTCAAACATACCTTGGAATTCGCTGCTAATTTATCAAGAGCTAGCCACAACAATGAATATCTAGAAACGAAAAATTCTCCGTTCTGAACCCAGATCTGCGAGGTGTACATACCTCTTAGCTAACAAATTTCCNACATGCAAGCACAGTAGTAAAACAAGGACATAGGTCATCAAAATAGCGCGGGAGGAATACACGCTGCGCCTTCCTGCGTATTGCGAGACAAGAGTGAGACAGGCACTGCTCAACTTCAATTCTAAACGTAGATGTATATTCAATAAATTCGCTGACATTGTTGAGGACTGTCAGGAAATAAACCTGAACTTACATGAACTACACTTATATTTCCAATATACTTCCCAAGAATAAAATATGGGTCTAGCGCTTTACGTGCGCTAAAGACCAAATGGTACTGCAAGCGCCAGCTGTTCTTTATGTAACATGTCCCTGAAGAACGATAATAGACGCAGCTATCCAATGGAGCAATGGATTCTGTATAATAGAGTACTAATCCAAATTTTCAAAAGCCTTCAGATGACACAAAGAGGGAACAAAATTTAGTTTACTGAGTGAACAATTGGTTTGCATCAGCCATTTTAATGTCAGCTTCTCGAATGTGAGGAATATGTTGTAAAGAATTGACCGTGGGGCTTAGGAATAAACTGTAAGAACGTCGTTACAGTGCAAGTTCTACTGTCATCACTGCCAAGATCTTTTCGTTATTACCGTGGCGAGCATTACAGTCACCACTGCTTACATCCTTTCACTAATACTGTGAAAAGCATCGCAGTCTTTACTGTCCAGGTATTTTCATTTCTATACCGGGCACCAAAATCGTCAGCGACCAGATCATTTCACCATTACTGCACCGAGGCACCAAAGTCATCACTGTCGAGCACCACAGTCATCACGGTAGAGCTCCACCAGCCGTTAACGTCTGGTCCCCCTCCCGGAAGCGGCTCTCCTGCCTCACTCCAATTCTCGCCTTTGCTTTTATCTTTCAGTTGAGATGTCACTGTAAATGATAAATGGCTGTATGCTCCTCAGAATTGATTCCTTTTACAATGCGAGTTCGGAAAACTAGCAATGTTGAAAATTCTTTCATGGAATCTTGTTGTCCAACAAATTGACGAATTCTCATTTCTATTTTTCCACTTTTATTCGTGTTCAGACAACAATTGAATGAAAAACTAGAAAACATGATTCATCTGATGAGCAATCGCTGCTACGCATGCTGTTTCAGTACTTTAATTGTTGTTAGCACGAATTAAAACGAACTAACAAAGGATCGTTAAATAATGCATCTATTATTTTATTCCTTGAGCATGAATAACGTACTGTACTGGTGAGTTTTAGGCATCATTGTTATTTTCCATTATGCTTCAACATGTTTGCGAATCGATAGAAAAGCCTTGTGAATGAATGAATAAATGTGTTGTTGAAAAGGTGAGTGTACGCAAGGGGCTCATGCAAGATTAGAAAGCTAATAGACCTAAATTTAAGCAGCGTGTGTGATAACTGAAGATCCAAATTAGCAACTCGTCAGATAAAAATCCATACATGAGTCGACAAAAATCCTTAATATCACACGCGCATATTCACTAAAGGCAGTGCTTTCGCCTTTGCAAAGAAATTTAGTCTGCATTTTACAGTGCGGGATGAAACTTATATGGGCTTACTCGGAATTATGAAATTTTCACGAGACGAATCGCTATCTGTGTTGGTTAGGCCCTTTGTATTTGAATCTTTTCGCTGTACGACACAAGATCGGTTGAATTTTATCTCTACTTTAGCTTGAAGCCTTTATAAATTGGGATGAGAAACACATTTCGTTTGCAATTCGCATTTATGTACGCTCAAGTTTATTCATAAACTTGCAATGTTTCGGTAAAACATGATATCACCATTTGCTTTGCTCAGAAAAAAACCTTTTAACTGCCATCTAAAAGTTCGCGTTGATGTCAAATGAGAGGTAGTTGAAAAAACGTTACAGAAATCATTTTGAAATGATTGATCGTGAGCAAAACTAAAAAAAAACGAAAGTAAGACTTCTCAGGTGACACTTATTTTTCGTCTTACTTGAAGGCATTAGACGCTCATGTCCGGAGAGATTTGCACGCTCTAATGGAAATTTCATCAAATGCTTTGGTCGGAAATGAACTAGTTTTGATTTTGGCGGCTTCCTCCTACAGACTTTTTTTTTTGGTTATGGGGTAGTGTCCCACACTCTACTGCAGTAGGCAAAACTGGTCGGTAACAGAGATGTCCGCACTAAGAAATAAATTGTATTGAAGGCTTGAGAAGAGTTAATTAGCCCTTGGTCTACCGACTGGAACCCAAGACGAAACTGCTCAGTGTTTCCACTTCGGTGTAATATTTACGAGTTTTGAGTAATTTGACTGCTAGGTAAGATGTCAGGGAACATGGAAATCTTTAAGCTGAACATTAGTATTTGCAAAACTATTTAGTAATATAAAAAACATTCATCCCTTTTTGGTTATTTCTCCCCCTCCCTTGAAGAGAGTATACCAAGAGGTTTTAGGAATTTTATGAACTTACTTCCATTCAATTAGGCCAATAATTTTGTTTCATAGTTTCATGATTTTACTGATAAATTCAGGCTAAAATTTTGTTGAACTAATATCACATGACGGTATTTTACGTTGGCATCAGGAGTTATTTACTCGTTCGGCAAATTTCCCTGGATAACGTCAAGCCACGGTACTGCTAATGGATAAGTATTTGCATGAGCACAAATCAACACATGTTACACCATTTCAAACATATTTTTAGGGTATTGATAACTTTTTCTCTGAAGTTCTTTTTTCTACAGTATCAACGTTACGGGAAGCTACGAGTCAATGGAAATGATATGTTTGACAAAATCTTGGGGCGAGACGAAACAAGAATTGAATTATTTAACCGTAAATGTAATTTTTTCACGTCATTTTATTAGTTCTGTCCGTATTTACGAAAAATAAAACGAATGATCAAATTTTTCAGTTTATTGATATCATATCATCAGTATAGTTTTCATGATTATTTTTATTTCATTCTATCTATTAACAATGCAAGATTTTCTTTGCCACTCCTAAAATTCGTTTAGTTTCGAAGCGAAGAACTGTGACATGTCAGTCTTGACTTCCTCATGGTTTGTGTGAGATATTCCATCCAAATGTTGCTCAAAACGACGGAACAAATAATAATCAGAATGAGTACCGTCGGGAGAAAAAAAAGATGGAAAATTTTTTTCCAACGTACATAGTTCTTGCATCTTGTTGCACGAGATATTTGGGAGGGGGCTGAGAGATAGTGCTGTGTAGAGTCCTGATGAAGCACCACTCCTTTTCGATGTATTAAAACATATTCTCTTTTTTAATTCAGCGTACAAACGCTCTAATTTCTGACGATAGACTTGATCATTGACTCTTACATTAACTGGCCTCAACTTAGAATAGATCACTCATTTCCGATGGCACCGGATCGATTGAAGAATCTTCCTCGCACGAAGTTGCGTTTTCTGCTGTGGTAGGGTGTTTTCCCATCGCTAAGCCACGACTTTTTTTTGAAAAAGTCCATTTTACCCCACCATTAACAAATCTTTCCAAAAAGGGTGAGATAACGTCACGGGAACGAAGAGAACAGCAGATCTCAACTCGTGAATCGCTGTTCACATTAGACAGTTCACGAGGCAGCCATTTCCAAAGTTTAAGAACCATTCCAAGTTGTTGGATATAACGATGAAAATTTGTGTGGTTTTGGACCAAGCTCCAATGCCAATTCATTAACTGATTCTGTAAGATTTTCTTCGAGTTATGACACATGGAACATATAGTCAAACTCTACAGGACGTCCTGTTCGTTCCTCATTTTGATGTCAGAAATTTTTACTTCTGAATTTTGTAAACCATCTTCCGCAAGCCTTCTATTCAGGCATTTTTCTTTATAGCCTGAGTGAATATTTCAAATTTCTTTGGCAGCAGAGCTAACTTTTTGAACTCATAAAGCACTATTTGCCTTTAATGCGCTTAGGAGACTTTTACGTTCACAGGGCTTAAATCAGTGAAGATTGAACTTTTTTTCCTCCAAAATAAAATTTGATGTTTAAATATATTCAAATGCATGAGTAAGATGCATAAGTATTTTTATTTTCATTAGGCATTCAATATTACAAGTAAATTTAAAAAAAATTGAAATTCTGACACAACTGATGGGATGACTTGCTACACAAACCATAGCGAGAATTGATCGCAAAATGACAAACATTAGTGAAGCATTGTGTAGTTATCATCCCAATTTTGTTTTCATCAGATACTAATAAAGACACGAAGAAAAAAAGAAAAACCGATTATTCCAAAATCAGTCACATACAAAGGATAGAACATTTGGTTTTTTAATTAGTCAAACTTCAGCTTTAAAATTAAAATTGAAACATGAGAGTCTCGAAGGAACTTCTGATTGGGATTTGTGAGACTACAATCTAAAATTTACGTGAGGAAGTTGTAATAAAACTTCGGATCATGATTCTAAATTCATTCCTAAACCCGAAAAGTGTAGCGTGATAATATCTCTTAATATAGTAATTATAGTGCAAAATGGCCTATTGTAACCTAGACTCTTTTATACATACGATAAACTCCAAAAGTTGTAACAAAATTCGAATCGATTCCAAAATCAGTCACATACAGGTGTGGGTCACATTGGTTTCTCAATCATTAAGACTACAGCTTTAAGAATGGGTGTGGATGGCACGTTGAGACTCCAGTTGTGAATCTTAGTTCACTAACGAATCGTTGAGCGCGAAAGTGCGGATCAGCACGTCGGATTAAATATTAAGTAAAACTATCATATGGTGGTTCTTTGTACAATGCTGATCAAATTTAGGGAATTACAGTTGACAGATAGGCTGTGAAATGCGAAAAAAATAGTTGAACTTTTTAAAAAATTACACAGAATGATGTAACAATAATTGAATTTGAATGGTGGTACAATGAAACTTCAACAAATTTGTAAAATCAATAAACCGAGAACATTCAGTTGGAACATATGACTAAATATCTGTTGAAAATGAAACAGTGATGTCATGAGGTAGAGTTATGGTATATTAAAATAGCAATAGTTTTGCATCTCTTGGTCCCGGTGAAGCATTACGAATTGTTGACAGAAAAGCATTGAAACGTAAACGGTTGTGCCAGTAAAACAATTAAAAAAATTAGAAACAATTTGAAACAATTTATTACAAGTGTTGCATCATTTAAAAATATTACAAGCATGGATTTCTCATAACATTAGAATTGACAGTTTTTTATTCATAGCTACTTGTGGGCCCGAATAAGTTCCATGACTTCTAGGGTATCCTACCGGACCTTGTGCTAATCGTACATATACATGTAAATATGCTCATGCACTTATACATAGCTTACACACGACTGATCAAGTTCAATTTATTGAGCGAAGAAGGTAAATAAAGGATTTAAAATCAGGAATTCATTCATGTCAAGTTGATAAAGATTGCATTCTATAATATACCCTGAATTATTTTACTGACATAGAATACGAAGGTTTTTTTTTACAAGTCTTTTAGTATAGGAGACTATAATTGAATAGTACCGTCTTTAGTATCGTGACAGGAAATAGAATTCGAGATTCTTTACGAACGTTTGGAGTGTAGTTATGTTACGAAAAGCAGAAGGTAATGAGTTCCAAGTTTGATAATACGGGCTCATTCAGTTTCAATTTTGGATATTTTTAGAACGTCTGCCTTTAGGTCATTAATTTATTTTTGGAATTGTTTGATCATGGTTTCGAAATGTCTAATTATAATGGTGATAATTTGTTGGTTTTTCTATCAGAGTGGGTCGATATTTGGAAACAACCAAAGTGTGGAACATTGTTCTCATTTTTCTTGCGACGATTTGACTTGGCGTCCGCCATCTTGAAAGGAGCACGCTCTCTGGCTGAGTGTTGAATAATTTTTTATTTCCGATTTCTCACACTGTTTTCGTTATGTTCCTCACATAGTTTTCTCGATACACACTTGCTGGATGTACATTAGAACAAGGCATATCATCATCACTTAGTGCATATTTTGTTACGAGTGAACAGCACACACGTCCTCACGCGACGCGGATGAGCTAGAAAACGTGGTAAAGGAGACAAACACATTATGAAAGGCACTACGATCTTCCATTGAATGGAGCAGAATTAGTGAAGCTATCAGCATACCTTCCTCCGAAGACGTTATGAGCTCTCAACGCGACAACAAATCAAAAGGCGTTGAAGCATTCATGCGATTGTGGCCTCCAGCCGTCGTCCCGGACCGAACGAGCGCTCGAGTCACTCTCCAGCCTTGCGTCTAATGAGAATTCTATCGGAACAGCTGATGCCTCAAATTGGAGGATAGCAGTTGAAGCAATGCACTGAAAGAAGTGAAGTCTTACATTTATGAGTTTTGAGATAGAACGCTTTGAAATGATGCAAAAATTCTTTACTGATTTTTGAGACAATCCACTTTCATGGTTAGTTAAATGTTTTGAGACAATTATGGCTAACAAAAGGTATGCTGCAGTATACGAGTGGTAACAGTGTATATTCCTGCAATATTGTGAATACTTCCGAGAAAGGGATTGCATTTCTGCTCATCTTGAAAGTTTATTGGTGCGTGTGAAAGATACAGTATAAAATTCTTGAGTTCCAGGCTATGACATCTCGTGATATGTAGGGCCTAGAAGTACTGGGAGAGCAGCGTTCTTCACATATTTTGAGTCGCTCACAGCAAGATAATTTTGTTAGAGTTTGTTGTAATTTTCGTCCTGAGGCTTCATATTTTTTTCTTTTTTCTCGCGGCCTGAGTTCTCTGTATCGGCTCGAAATCAAAGCAAGATCATTTCTGTCGCTTCTGTTTTCTACTTTCCTTATAATCAAAGTGATCGCTACCCCTGTTTTGGCCACTTAAATTTACTGATCTTACAAGCTTAAATTTTGAGTCTACGATGGGTCACTTCATTTGTTGTCAACAAATTTAGATGCAACCACAGAATAGACGAGGAATATTACTTGGAATTTAAAATTGAAAAATTCGGAAAAAATTGTTCAGATTTATCAATACTTTTCACAGCATATGTCAAATTCATTTTGTTTGTTTCAATGCTTGGCACCAATTTGGTTAATGATATTTTATTGAATGTTTGTGATGTCTGTTGCATCTTAAAAAGTTTCTTATCATGTTTCTCAAGTATATAAAAATAGCACATTACATTGAGGAATGCAGTACCCCATCATGGGATCAAATGTACGAATTTGGTTCATAGCTCTCACATCCACCACAGCGCTGTTGAAGCTGCACATTTAATGCCCTGTTTTTATGCCATAGTGTATTTATAGCTGATGCAAATTTATTCAATTCCGCGTTGTTCACAACGCGAAATGTAGATGCTTCTCTCAAACTTCCCGCATTAATGAACATTCGAAATGGGTATTGCGTGAATATGCATATCAAAACTTCTGCAGCCGTGCCTTGTTACCAGTATATTGTGTGAGGCTGTGATAATTTGGCTGACTGGTGTTGTGCAGTGTTATTGAGCATTTGGCTCACCGGTGTTGTGCAGCGTTATTGAGCATTTGGCTGACCGGTGTTGTGCAGTGTTATTGAGCATTTGGTAACCTTAGTTGTGCAGTGTTATTGAGCATTTAACTGACCCGAGTTGGGCAGTGTTATTGAGCATTGGGCTAACCCGAGATGTGCAGTGTTATTGAGCATTTGGCTGACCGGTGCTGTGCAGTGTTCTTGAGCATTTGGCTAACTAGTGCGTAGTGTATTTGAGTATTTTGCTAACCTGCGTTGCACGTGCAGTGTTATTGAGTATTTGTTCCACAATATAAAGCCATCAAGTGAATTATTTGATTCTAAGCAAATGATATTTGTATTTTTCCAAAGATTTGTGTTAACCTTTTTCAATGCAGTAATCTCCTTGGTATTTCTCCGACAGGTCAATTGTTGACCTGAGGATAAATGAATAATTTTTTAAGTAAATGCTCTGAAACGAATAATGTGTATATTTTAAAGATGGGGAACACGTCGTTGTAAAAAAAAAATCTTGCTTTGAAAATTGATAAATGTGCTTTTGATCTTTAACTTAATTATGTTATGACTTTCAAGGTGAAAAAAAGACATCGTTAAAGGGAGCATTTTAATTAACAAAACTTCAGAATACACGGATTCCGACATCAGTACTGAAAACGGAAAAGAATCCGTAAACTTATGTTTACAAAGCAGGAATTTGAAACAGAAATATAAATAATATTTGACACATGAATATATTAAAGTAACACATTCTGTGATTCGCATTCAGTAACGTTCTCACTGTACAAGCCCCTTCAACCACAGCTACGTACAGACACAGTCATGGTTTGGATTTAGGGGTGAAATTTACTAATTAATCTGTTAGTTCTTTGTTATGATTCTTCTTACTAGAGTTCTGACTTACTCTTTTTAGTTGCGAATCAATGGTAAGCTTTACCTCGGTAGATTTGGGTCGTTAGTAGGTTATTCGTACCAAATAAAGGTCGCAGCACCCCGACGAAACTCTGGGTTAAAAGTTCGATTGTGGAATAGAGGGCTTCTAAAAAGGGACGATGTGGGGAGTCATGCTGAAGCTGTTCGAGCTCCTAGAGCAGCTCGACTTTTCAGGAGGCTTCACCAACCTTTGCCATGATCCTTGCGCATTTCAGGGGCATATCAGGGACGCATATCAAGGGTATACCAGGGGCATATCAGGGGCATATCAGGAGCATATAAAAGACATATCAGGGGCATATTAGGGGCATTCAGGGGTCATATCAGGGTCATATCAGGGGCATATCAAGGGTGCATATCAGATGCATATCAGGGGCATATCTGGGGCATATCAGGGGCATATTAGGAGCATATCAGGGGCGTATCAGGAACGTATATCAGAAGCATATCAGGGGCATATCAGGGGCATATCAGGAGTATATCAGGGGCAAATCAGGGACGTATATCAAGGACGCATATCAGGGGTAGAGCGAGCCCGACCTGAACGTCTCGTCTTGTTTCTATTGTAGGTTCCGGCGCTGCAGGTTCGGCGCTGCAGGTTCGGCGCTGCAGGTTCGGTGCTGCAGGTTTCAGTGCTGCAGGTTCCGGTGCTGCAGGTTCCAGTGCAGCAGGTTCCAGTGCTGCAGGTTCCAGTGCTACAGGTTTAGATCTAACCAGGTCACATACAAACTAACCTGAAGGAACAGAAAATAAAAGTTTAATTTTTTGAGTTACGTAGAAGCCGCTTCAACAAAATCCTTTATGGTAGTGGTCTTATGATCTGTTCAGATTTCATTGGTTCTGGAGTATTTGATTGTCATTAATGTTAATATAAAGATTGTCCATAAAGTCTCTTAACCATTTAAAAATTTATTACAAATGCAATTGGCAGGATATTTTATTCAGATTTGTTCTATTGTATTCAGCGTTTATTAACGCTTATTTTCTTCATTTATAAGACTTATATGCGCACCATATGTTGCCCGAAGCGCGCCTAGACGGTACTCATTTCTTGCCATGTTCGCTGTAGCATAGCCTTATTAATTGTGGCAATGGCATCAGTAATCTGTGCTTTATGTCAGTAGTGTCCTGTATCTTTTTTCGATACGAAACATTACAATACAGTTCTGTAGTTTTGCCGAGTTTGCCTATTCGATTTCATCTCGATAAACGATGAGACACATTGCGCTTTTCTTTAGGGGTAGCCATTTTTTAGGGGTTCATACAACAATCTTGAATATCTTGAATATCTAGAAAATGTTTGGGCCTCTATACCATGACCCCACTGGAGTGCCGCCGGTTTCTGCGCATGGTGTCCCTTCGCATGTCCGCAAGCTGTTGAATGAGACCGTTTCCCTCTGCTGTCTGATGGTAG
>VOMN01065348.1:0-24291 GCA_014899125.1 Orchestia grillus
TTTCAAAAAAAGGGGTACATTTTTTTGGAACACTCTGTATACTTAAACCGAAGTAAAGCTTTATGTGGGGGACAGCTGTATTCTCTCTTTGACTATTAAAGTTGAATATTTGAGTGTAATAAATTGAATTAATGAAAATTTGGTCAAAATTACAACATGTTGACAAAATAACTTTGGTTACTTGTACTTGAAACAAAAATAAAAAAGCTATGAATAATAAGCAGTGATTATGTTGTGGTAGGTATTCTTGATGTAAAACAGAGTTACATTGCTGAAAAGCATGTCGACTTGACGTAGGGATGCTAAGAACAAGACCTTTTTGGCCCACCTCATCGCTGTGAGGCCGCCTTAAGGTGCAGTCGGTGTACTCAAATGATGTGAGGCCTCAAGGTGCAGTCGGTGTACTCAAATGATGTGAGGCCGCCTCAAGGTGCAGTCGGCGTACTCAAATGATGTGAGGCCGCCTCAAGGTGCAGTCGGTGTACTCAAATGAAGTGAAACATTTTCTCCCGTGTCAGGTTGAGGCTGAATATTCGAGATAGAGTCATTCAAATTAAGGTCTGGGTGATCCACAATCAAGACATCATGTTGAGCTGTAATTCAAATGGGTTGACGAGGTGGATTGGTCGTATTTAATTCTTCGGTCGGTGAGTGCATGGTTGCCTAAGCAGAGGTGCTCCCTCACCTTTTGCGGGGGCGGGATAGCATGTTTGGGGGTGGAGAAGTAAATGAAATATTTAGACACTCAAGTAGAAGTACAGGTTCACCTAAGAAATAGATCGAAAGCACATAACGTCATTCAGGTGCACATACATTCAATCGTGCGTATATGTTTGATACAGGAGTGGGACTAATAACCCTTGTGAGGCCATGTGGTTAATATATCCTAGCTGGCCGTCATGTTGTTATCACACTTGAATTAAGTACTTATTAAATATGCTTAACATCATTGTACGATTACATTTGTCCTGGAAAGACCAACTATTGTGCGAGCTTCCCCATTTGAGTCACACCTTCGAGTACAATCCGCTAAGAGATTCTTAAAGTATCCTGAAGTGCTCTCTGGAAGTTAAGTGAACTGAGAAATCTCCTATTTTGTGGAACATTCTCACAATTCTTTACTTGCTAAAGCTAACTGATTGGATGCCCTGAAGATCTGATTTCTTCAATTCGATCCCAATCGATTCAGAGGTAGATGAGTAATTTAAGTCTTAAAGCGGCAATCTTGGGTCGATATATTGCTTTCTATTATTGCTGTAGTTCATCCTGTGAGCTTTTTTAGTTGAATTAACGCAATAGGCTGGGTCTAGCAAGACAAACGTTTGAGGGCTACGAAAGGCTTCCAGCACGAGGGCTGCAAATGTTTGAGGAACATTTCTGAAAAAACGTCCCTCAAATACTTCTTAGACACGAAGGTCGTTGGGAAAAATATCGGTAATCCATGAGCATGACTCTTTTGGCTCTTCTGGAATTATCGGCTGGCACTGACCCAAAAATGCTGAGCGCCTTAGAAACCTGGATCATCCAAAAACTTTTTATCATAAGCAATTTCATATACTCGTGCTATTGCCGTGATTTAAACATAGACATGTAGTGAAAATACTATAAAGGACGTGATCTTTTATGCGATTGCTGTCTATGTTAACTAATTCATTCGTGTATGCCTGTGGCATATGTTTCCCCTCTGGTGTCATTCGTGCATGAATCAGCTCTAATGGAGGGAGACTTTCAGATGATTAAATTAATTATGATTTTCTTAGTAAGCGAGAGGACACTATGGATTATTCAAACAAAACTTCATGGACAAATTGAATGAGAGAACTGAGAAATGAGATATTTGTGCTACCAGGTTTGACGTACTATCTTGAGCACAAGCGCACGATGTTAAAACTGATTTTGACTCGGATCTCTCATCAATGGGGGCAATTAACCGGCATAATTTTTCTCACGAAGCGCAATAAATATATTGCAGAGTCTACAGCTATCGTTTACAGGTTAACAAAAAACGTATTTTGCACTCATTGTTGTGTTCTCAAGGATTTAAGAACCGGTCGAGTCTCTCCTATGACTGCTGCAGTGGGTCTTAAAATGTAGGCGTGGATAGTTAGTTGAAAACTTCTTTCATTTTACGCTGTTATTTAATTTAAGCCGAGCGTGTGAGTTCTTGTAAGTCCTTCCAACAGCACAAACGAATTATTTAATAAATGATTTCGAAATTCAGCCTTAATACTTGTTGAAATATTAATACAAATCGGTTGGTAGCTAATTATTATTTTCTATTATTATAATCATGGCCTAAAGTTCCCTATCCACACGAAATGTGACCCAAATAAATAGAGACAAGCCCCATTTTCGAGCCAGAGTCTCCCTTTCACAGCGTGAACTTGTCAAGCCGGCTGGTGCTTTAGTCTTCCCCTACAAATATTGTACTAGCACAGAATATTACTCGAGCTGTACTATACCAATGGTTGCTATACAGCACTGTTGTAGCCCAAATTTGAGCAGGGCATTGGTTTCGTAGATCGAATCGAAGCTTCTAATGCCATTCCTTTTGGGTGATTTTACGCTTGGAGACGTCACTGATTCAGTGTTCAAAATGATTCCAGAACATTTAAGTAAATTCACGAAACTTAATGATTATTAGTACATGATTCTTGTTAATGAATAGTTTCAGAAATGCACATCTTGAATAGTTATGCAGATACTCCTGACAAATGGTTATATAATAATGATTAGTATATATCACAAAATACTGGACATTTTTATACACCATTACCTGACCACTGATTTGCTCTGACCTTTACAAAAGATAAGACACATAGTGGGGCGCAGGGAAAGTTCACTAGTCTTACTAGTAAATTTCGTTTGAATTTCAGCGTTCGTGACCCAGTACAGCTATCTGGCCACCTTCTTCTGGCTGAGCGCCATGTGCTTCGAGATGTGGTACAGGATCAGGTGGGTGCATTACTTCTCAGTTCAGTTCTGTGTGGTCAACGCGTGATACATTTTTTACCAATTCGTCTTCCGTATTTACTTTTATTGTCTGTTTTGTTAGCTTCGAAAGTAACTGATGAGCTAAACTAATTTTATCACAAGTTTTAAACGTGATTCACTTCGGAATACTATGTTACGAACCACTCTTGTACGTTATGACGTATTATGTATTAGTTCAGTTTACGGTCAAACATTTTTGCGATTAAAGTACTCTACTGTTAAAACTTTTAAATTTTACATACTTGGTTGTGTTTGATATCGGCCATAAAGTATTATTTAGCTTTTATGATTGGTGAATTAGCTCATTGGGACATTAATATGTTTTTCACGTGTATAGATAATGTCATCTTGACGTATAAGCTCACCGGTCACAAAATTAGTCCCCTGCTTCTAATATGGTATAGGACCTCCACGAGGAGTAATAATGGGGCAATTCGCACAGCATTGAGCTTTGAGTTCACATGTGTCTTAATGCACACCTGGTCGATTTTTGACCACTCTTGCGTCAGCTGATCTCGTAGTGTGGGCACGGTACGCGGGAGTGCTCGACGTCTCGACATCTAACTTGTCGTTCAAGATAGTCCCAGAATTTTCTATTGGGTTCATGTTCAGGGACTTAGCTGGGAAGTCTAAGTACCTAACCTTTCCTGAATGGCTGTTCTTTGTTGCAAAGCGATTCCGGTTAACAATTCCAGGCACACTGCAGCTCTCCTTATCGGTTAGCATTTTCTTCTGACCAGAATATTACCTTGAATTACCGTATGTACCGGATTGTTTCCATTCTTGGCAGACCCGCATAACAGTACGGCGTGAAGCACCAGTAATTCCGCTACGTCCTTCACTGGGTGTCCCATAGCTCGACCAAATGATATAAACCATTCTGATGCGTTTTGAATTTTGACATTTTGAGACATCTTACTTTGGTCCCTTCATTTTGGAGCAACTAAGAAACAAGGCTTTACTTTGTAAACGCTGAATGAAGACTGTAGTTTTCTCAGTACTTGAATATAACCTAACCTCCGGTCACAACTTTAAGAACCGATTGATAAACGTTGGAAATAGCTGGAGCTCGAAAACAATAAATTATTAATTTCTCGTTTCGATGACCTTGAAACGCCTACGATGAATTAGATTTAATGAAGTAGCCAATGGTACCCAAGCTTTAAAATATTCGCTGCTTTTATATTTTATGTATCCACTGTTCATCTTAAAATAAAATAGATGATCGAAGTTTGTCAAAATTTTAGTTGGAATACCGTAACCTTACGCGGCATGTGTTGTTGCCTTCACCGTTATATGTATCCTACTGCCACTTAACTCAGAAAACATAGTTTAGGTCTTTATATTTACTCTTTAGTACTTGAATTTAATAATACTTTCATCAAAATTGTAAAATATTTCCTGTTGCTTTTAAAATTTTATTATTTTTCGGTCCATCGGAATAAGAAAATGCATTCAGAGTAAATTAAACGTTCGTATGAAATCCCGTAGACTTTTGGCTGGTTTGTCGCAGTCTGTAGACTTGTACTTGTCATACTATCACTTGACTTAGAAAAGTATATCACAGTGCATTTATGGCAGATACTTATGTCATTTATCCATAGGCTTATGACAACCGTGTGAGACATGTGTGCCAATCATAGTCCATTTCATCACCCGCAGTAGGGAGAGTTTTTTTTCACTGTATTATCTAATTAATACTAAGTAGAGAATCGTATAAAGACGAATACCATGTGAGAAAAAAATAAATAAAATCTGCTATATCTTAAATGAGAGTCAATAACTGGTTGTTTGATATACATACAGTCGAACGAATTCATTCGAGAATAGTTTAACATACTTGGTGTGGGGCGGCGTATTTACTTAAAATAGAGTTTTTTAGAATCTCACGGTTACCTCATCAAATTAAGCAAGGTCTGTGGTTTTCTAGCCGCTTACACAGCTGGTTTTAGGTTACGTGAGAGTCACAACACTTAATGAACTGGACGTAGACATAAAGTGTTGCGTATAGTGGTGAGACTTGAACATAAATAAAGTGTTGCGTATAGTGGTGAGAGGCGAACATAAATAAAGTGTTGCGTATAGTGATGAGAGGTGAAAATAAATTAAGGGTTGCGTATAGTGGCATAAAATGAAAGTAAACACGTAGTGTTGGGTATTATGCTGTAAGGTGTGCGCAGATATATGAAGTGTGGCGTAATCGTGTTGTGGTATAGGGTGGACGAAGGCATCGTGTTGAGTGCGCTGGCACGAGGTAAATGTGGCAGATGAGCTGCAACATTACCTCATCTAGGAGAAGTCCTCTCACGCCAAACGGCTATTTTAAAGTCCAGGAGAAATTAATCAAAACATACACCCGTGAGTGTATATAAATATTGAAAAAAGTTTCATGGAGTTCGGAATGATTTTTTATTTTTTAATGTGTTTTTGGATTCATTGCTTATGTTCATTATGATTATCCTATTCAAATCATCAATTTATACGTTCACGGTACTAATTTCAAACACGTATGTTGGAATAATAATTGTAAGTAATTTTGTCTAGTTTCCCAACAGATTTTGCAATAATTTATTTTTTACGTAAGCCGGGACAGAACGATATCGTATCCTAACATCAGAAGTTTTATGGGACTTGTTTCAGCATAGCCAATTGCTTATTTCTTTTTTCTTTCATCTTAACAACAAAAATTTCATTTTCCTTCCATATTACAAAGTCACGTGTAGCAGTAGTTCCATACAG
Source organism: Orchestia grillus (assembly GCA_014899125.1). Lineage (NCBI taxonomy): Eukaryota > Metazoa > Arthropoda > Malacostraca > Amphipoda > Talitridae > Orchestia > Orchestia grillus. The sequence continues at coordinate 5,734 of VOMN01065348.1, forward strand.
CACTTTGTCTCGTAACTCGGCACGGACTAACCGTGCCGAGAAGCAGGGTAATCATATATAAATATTACGTATTTATAACTAGCTGAGATCTTCATGTATACCGATCCCAAGTGACTACAAACTAAACATTAGCACACCACAGTTGTCGTCTGCTAAGTATTCCTTCAAATTCGTAAATTTGTTTCTCGTCTCAATAAATCGTTGCACCGCAGGTTCCTGCCGACACGGACGGTGTCTCCGTCAGAGGCTCGCTACAAGTACAAGATTTACTCTGCGTACGGCTGGGGTGCCCCTGCCGTGATCACGGCCGTCACGTGTGTAGTGCACACGACCGTGTCCGTGTCTGACCAGTCCAGCCTCACCCCCAACTTCGGGAACCCCTACTGCTGGTTCAGAGGTCGGTATTGCAATGTAGTCGTAGCTCCTCATAATGCAGGTGTACTCCAATTTTCTTCAATGAATTGTGTACATCTCTAAGTCGTCTAACGCATTAGATTGACCTCTAGGCGTTTTATCTTTCTTGCAGGTAGACTCTTCCTCTCTTAGCTGGCCGTTGAAGTAAGAAAACCCTCCTTCGCAGTACATTGTCCCTGAAAATAGTCATGTTTGATGTTTTCAACATGATGTGACTAAATTACGGCTGGTGAGCTCTCCATTTTAAGACAAAAAGAGACGAGCGAGAACGTAATTACGTCGATTGAACTGCGAGAGTCTGAAAAAACGATGATCGAATCAGACGCAACTGTCGAGAGATTTCTGAACTTCTTCCACTCAAAACAGCCATTCATCTCGAGCAGTCTCGGCCGCGACTTTTGAACTCACACGCGGCCGACGTGGAAGAATTTCAAGCTTCGTTCATCATTGACCGTAAATTAAAATCCAATTCACTTTTTCTCAAAAATTTTGCGGTGCTCCAGTCTTCTTTCATGCCGTCTTTAGTACGTACCCAAGTTTACATTTTTGGGACAAAATGAGCACTCACGACGTCATTCCTCTGTGACGGTAAAATCGGATTTTGGTTTTAAATAATGATTCAGTGTCAATTTTCATCATTAGATTTTAGGAGAGTAGTGTTCCTCATGAGTACAAGAGCTTGGTATTAATATAAGAACCCCATTCAGTATAGTACGCTTATTCAGCTTTACGTTCTTGGCGCTGAGAGAATTATTGCATATTGCTACCTATCGCCGCCGTGTTCCGGACTGATGTTGCTCTCACAGACAGTTAGAAAAATATACCCATATCCGAGGAATATCATGATTAATATTTACTGGGCGGCACCGTAGCCAGCTCTTTAGGTATAATCGAATCATTATGGGAGATTATGGGAGTGTTAAGGTATAGACTTGGAACCAATTGCTACATCCATCATCGCTGAGCACCTAATTGATTTCAGATATGAAGAGCGGAGCAATATTTCCTTGAAAAGTGTTCAGACCATTTACGGATCGATTTCGCGTAGAGTTGAAGATATAATGTAATCAAACGGTCATAAATAAACTGTATTAATGTACTTCTATTCATCGCAGGTGTTCACATTATTGTGTTAAATTCCTGTATTTGCATGTACTCACAGCAAAGTCAGCTAGACTTTTTGCAAGTAGCGCGGGTTGAACTATGTATATAAGGCTCAATACTCAATATATTCCCATTCTATGGCCCGGACGGAAGGTGCAATCCGCTCGTTCCTCCGGACGCCTTCGTTGCTGTCACATTTTCTCCTTACTTCACTTATTTGTGTCATCCAGATGCTTAAACATTACGCAGCTGTGCCGACCGCGAGACTGAAATCAAATATTTTTCATCTCGACTCAAACTAAATCTTCATTGAATTTCACCGTAACAATTGCCTTCAGTGAGCAAAAGCGGTGATTGAATCCTGGTAATCATAAAAATGTTGTCATCTTTTTCGTTAGGGTTAAATAGAAACTCTTGTTTTCTGAATGAGCGAATAGTCTTTTTGTTTCCAGATGAACCAGCTACTTGGCTGTACTTCAGCGGGATCGTGACGCTGCTGTGTGTGGCGAACATTTTCTTCTTCTTGGACCTTGCCAACATTTCCTTGAAACAGTGCCTTGGCAGCTCGCTGATCCACGTGTCCCGTCAGCAGCACATGGAGAGGTGGGCATGAAAGGAACGATTTATATTTAGCGCCGCCACCGGCAGCCTTTGCGTAGCCAGGCTACAGGGCGCAGTGTTAATGCACTCTGTCCTCGGGTGAAACAATTAAAAATCCTATGGTACTGCTTGTCAACTCTGTCGGAAAAACTCAAAAAGTGTATTTAAACTTCCGTTAATGGCTCGGAGAGTTTATGAACATGGCGTTGATGTTAGCTCAGGACAGGGTTTTTCAACCGGGAAACCAAGTCAGGGGATATGAGAAGTAAGTTGAATATTCACATAATCAAGTAAAATAATTTTTTTCACCTTTGAAATTTAGAACAAATTCACCTCTTTCATCTTTGATGACTCAAGGGTAAATTTGTAAAAAATGCGAGGATGCAAAATAATTTTCCTAAAAATGTGGGATCGAAATAAGGTTAGGGAGCATTGGTTCAAGAGATGCCTGTTTTGTGTACTGCTAAGTTCTGTGCATGAGAGAGTCAACTGGGAATAGGATTTGGTTTTGAAAAGCTTACTTTCAGATATTCAAAATATGGTCTCTTGCTTCAAGAGCATTCATGTAGTTCGATTACAGGGAACTAGAAATTTTGAACAAAAATCAACTCGTGCGTAAAATGAGTTTTATACATTCGTACATCAAAGGCTACCTGTACTAGTTGTGACTAACGACGCATTTACGGCAATCTGTAAAATTTGCCAACATTATTTCTTTTTTCGCACAGAATTTTGCTGTGCTTGAAGCTGTTCATCGTCATGGGCGTGACTTGGATATTCGAGGAGATATCATACCAGGATGGTGCCTGCGCCAGGTGGTGAGTGACATATTCGCTGTGTCTAATTTGTTAGAATATATCTCGTAAGGATAGTTGAAAAAATCAACTGGGCTTCTTGTTTATTGACCCAGTTGATGTTTCCAACTATGCTTACATGATTATGTCGTGCAACGCTCGGCTCGACTTGACAGGCCAACATGCCCGAGTTAAGGACTTGTAAACGAAGACCAGGCCAATAAACACATTGTTATTACTTTCTGCGTAGACACAATTTGTATATGATGTATTAAAGTAAGAAGGGCTACATTCTATTCTGCACTTTGGCTTTGTACACGCTGTTTAAATATCATTTAAAGCTACTCTAGTGTCAAATCTCCTTAGAACTCGAAGAATGGGTGTTAAATACTGTAAAAGATCGTATCTCTACGCTTATACAAACATCATTACTTGCACTTTATTTAGAAAAACGTCACTGAGTTCCATCCGGTTATCAGATCTATTACATTGCATGCATGTTGGAAAAATGATAAACAATACACCATGATTAAAAACGATTAATACAGAATTCTAACTTGAGAAGAAATAAATGCACTGCATATGAAAGTTATCTTATGGCTATTTCCAAGGAACAAAACCTTGCGAGTGAAGCGAAACAAAGATGTATTCAGTCGTACATAATCTTGTCTTACTAGATAAGAACGAGACTGATTTCGGTGGACAGTGTGCTTATCGAAAACACGCATACACACTGCACTACCGTTCTAGTGCTGAAGAAAGGCTGAGCATGGTTCGAGTTTTATCTTCAGTACTGCAAACCATCATAGCAATGAGTACTAGACAGTGGACACCTGAGAAACTTGACAAATATTAAAGGGAATTAGCAGCTCTTCGAAACTGTGAAATTTCCATTCGTCGCGACTTGATTCTTTGAACTCATGCATACGCGTGCATGGTATGCTGGTCCCTTTATACTCGTGTTTCTCTCGAGAGATGACTTTGGTTTTATACTTTTACTATGATAGATTGGCCATAACCCGTCGGGTCTCTATTTTAAAGTCTCGTTTGAGCCTCCAATGATTCTTTTTTACCTACTAACGAATATCCAAAGCCAACGAAAATAATTCATTCACTTTATTTCGAATGAACCAAAACTATGAAAACCCTATTTTAATTACTAAGAAACGAGTTTTGAATTTATGCATTACGTTATCACTGAAGAGTGTGTACGATTACAAGCAAGATAACATGGGAACAAGCAAAGTGAATGGATACTGTCATTTACAGGAATGCAGTATCGTAATCATTGCGGTTGCAGAGGATAAATACTTGAATATTCGATTTCTGGATTTAAAAAAATATTCAAATGAAAAAGAAACAGGGAAACAAGTGTAAAAGAAATTATCGCGTATACTAAAGCCATTTGGGAGAAGAATTCATTTTCTTTTTTGTGTGTTGACACTCTAGTTTAGATCATGTGTTCGGTTTTCATAGTTCGTGAACAGAATGTGTGTTACGGAAAGATCCACATTGATATGAAATCAAGAAAATGATTACCGAAGCTTGTCGTGGCAGCTTTTTCGAAACTGTCAGAATGATAAACCTCCATGTTGCATTTTTCCCGAATCATTATTGACCACTTGTCCGATGTTTTACCTTACCAAACTTTTGGTATGAGTCCGGTGGCTTAAATTCTCGCCCTGTTCTTTTCATACCTTGGTGTACGACCCCTGCACTTCAATGTGAAATTAATTTCTCTCCCAAAAGTCCGTTGGAATTAGCTTTGAGTGTAGTATAACTTTTGTAACTGGTCTTTTATCATCTCAAGATGATTTTATGCTCTATTGGCCACCCGGGGGGCGACCAATTCTTAAAAATTCATGGTTCGTGGAAGTTCGAGTAAAAAGTTATCTGATTGCCAATAAAATCCGGAAGAGAGCGTTTATGGAACGGGAAGAACTGGTATTGTCAGGAAATGGACTTTCGAAGGACGTCTACAGCAGCAAAAACTATCATTACAAAACTTGATAAACTCAATTCAGCTGAGATGAACGATTTTTGATGTTTCATTTTCATAAAGGTGTTCCTCTGTCAGGATACCCACTGACCTGATCAACATCCTGCGAGGTCCCTGTGTGTTTCTGTCCGTCGTGTCTACGAGGAGTGTCCTTAATAAGGTGGGAATAAGTCCTTCACGGGTCAATAATGAATAAGTCCTGCACGGGTCAATAAGGAATAAGTCCTGCACGGGTCAATAAGGAATAAGTCCTGCACGGGTTAGTAATGAATAAGTCCTGCACGGGTTAGTAATGAATAAGTCCTGCACGGGTCAATAAGGAATGAGTCCTGCACGGGTCAAAAGGGAACATATTTTGCCTTGCTTTATTTTTACACCTGTGGAAAATGAACGATGATTTTTTAAGTGATGATTTTGAAAGGTTTATTTATTGTGAGGTTTATCGTGGACTCTCGGCTCTGAGAATAGTCATAAAAGAAGGAATGTAACCATGAGACATGAAAAGTGGAGCTCCATTCAAACTTGTACCCTAGTGAAATACGAAAAGTTTCCTAACGAATAAGCGATGGCATAATTAGAAGAAACTTGTGTGCTGTCACAAACTCGAACCAATTCCATAGACACTCGCTCATTTTTCGGGCAAACATTAAGACGATAACCTGCTGCGGAGCTCTCACTTGACGCAGGAATTACGAGAAAATTTAAAATTTCAGTGAAATCCATGGAGCTTATTGTCGAGAGTTGGCGTCTCAAATATAGAATGAGGTTGAGTCTGCACGACGATAGGCTGCTCAAGATAAGCTTCAATGGCTATCAGAACAGGACGGAAAAAGGTACATCTGACTATGACGCGCATCAACAAAAAATTAGTGTGGCGTCTGCGAAGTTTCATGACGGCCCTCAGAACGAGAGGCTGATCATAACGTAGGATTCAAGACAAACTCGAAATTCTTTTTTCATCGTTCACGTTGTTCTTCCTCGTATTAGAGGTCACAAGTGAGACAATATTTGGGACCTTAGTGACTCTAACCTGGTCAAATATTGACGCTTTCTCTATCAAAGAGAATAAATTACTTCCTGAGAATATGATTGGGCAAAATGCACTTCAAAAATGCATTAGCGTCGTAGTAATTTGCAGGCTTAGGTAATATTAGGCGAATATAATTTGGGAATGAAAAAAATTTTCGATATGAATTTCAGTAGCGGATTGAGTTCTTGTGCTAAGATGTATAGATCTAACGCCGCCTGTACACTGCGATGACTCGAGTTTTTACCGTGCGATAATCAACTTCTGAAACACGAAAAACAAACGACTAATTCGAGGTGCACAGTTGTTGTTGGAGCAATCAATTATGATGAAGCTCATGAACATTTAAATCAAACGCTTCATTTTTTTACTTTAGGATTGCCAAACGCCTACACGGGGGGTCGCGAGAAAGTGTTCCCACAGTTCAATCGTTCGTTTAGTGTTTATTAATCGTCGTATAGCTTATTCCCCCGTTTATGATGAACAATGTTACCGTACTCATTTGGTCCGCATTGCTGTGATATTTTACCGTTCTACATTAAATGAATAAATTGTGATCAACCGTAGTGCGCCAGCCATCCTTGCGCCTCCCTGCACATTGGTCCAGGTCATAGCACGGCCGAGATTTCTGAGCTCAGTGAGCGCGTTTCCAACGAGGATTGTCAGGAAACGATTACTTATAACGTATCTATGTAACGTATCTATGTACTTTACACTTGGAATGTAATGTACTTAACTTTATCTTAACTTTATGAGTAAATTTTCCAATTAGGTTTCATGTACAGAGATTATAGCTGCACAGAGCCTAGCATATGTATGAATGTCACGTTAAGATTAGAAATCAGTAATTATGGCACATTTGCAGTATTTGGGAAATTAAGCTTTTGTCCTTGAGAAATGAATGCTCAGGCGCGACATGTCAACTTACGTACATATCATACTTTCATGAACTTCAAACTGTACTAGAAGCATGGAGCTTTTCCGTCACAAATAAAATGAGCCCCTTATCGCTAAAAAAGTTGTTTATCGCTGTTGACCCGAGCATGAACGTTGTTAGTGCCGAGTCAAATGATGACTCTCGAGAATAATTTCACCAGCGAAAGAAAAGGAAAATAGACACGACGAGAATTCGCCTTCATCGCTTTCTGTATGTCGGCCGAGGTATTCATTTTTTAAACATTTTAAGGAGTTCTGTGTTCGTGCGAATTGGTGGAACAATAAATTGGTCGGTCGTTTTATATTTGAGAGACTAGTTTACAGCCTGCAAACATTTTATTGTTAATGAAAAGTGTGCAAAAATGAATGACGGGGCATTTATTTGATGGTAACATTTAACTACTCGAAAATTTGAATTCTTTTTGTGTTTGAGTAATGGGCATTACATGCCAAGCCTTTGAGAAGACAAAGACAAACAGTAAAAGGCATGAATATTTATGACGAATAATTATTAATATACTGTTGACGTGAATATCACTTCTAACTCAGTATTTCTAGCTTTTCAATAATTAAGATATAGTGCAGCCTATGCATAAAATGTTTCTCAACCAAATGAAAGAGACAATGCAAGATAATGAGCACTTCCTAAGTTCCAAAGAATCTATCTCTAAAAAAACTGATGATGAATATCACAATGGTTCCCACTTAAAATTCATATTAATTCAACGAAGCGAAGGTAAAGTTGCAAATGAAAAGCTCGTAATACTTTGCCTATCTTCGACCCAGGTGGGAAGTGGGCACTAAATAGTGCATTAAATGCAGGGGTCGTAAAATGACAGGCTCTGAGAGACTGGAATTTCAAGAAGAAATTTGAATCTGCACGGCGACTTATGATTGGCCGCTTAGGATACGCCTGTCGATGAAAGCAGCTGGCGTTCCATGAGGCCAAGTCGAGTGTTGGGTGACCCTCAACCCTGATGTTCCAGCTGAAGGCGAAGCAAGAGGCTCTGCACACGTGGCTTTCCGACCGAGGGGTGCCCTTCCTCTCCGGGTCTCCCTCCAAGGGCCCCTCGACCGCCTCAGCCAGCCACAGGGTCGCCAACATGGCGCTGGCCCGCGCTAGGTATGCAATTGTCAGCGCGTGGAATTGTTGGATGCGATGATTTATTTTACGACCAAGTTCGGAGCTTCAATTGAAAGGAATTTATTACAATTTTTGAAGGCACATACGTATGAAGTGATCTCTATTAATGAGTTTGAACTCATGTTCCGATTTTTACTTTGTAATATACTCATCATACTCACGAAAAATTTTCGATTATAAATGATTGTCTGCTCAACACATTACTTTATTGCAACTCCTTCTATAAGGATTTTTTTACTCAGCGAAAACGAGTTATGTACACCACTGCCATCCCCAAGCCTTCCCCGGTCTGGGGAAGAAAAACATTTAGAAAAACAAGGGAATAATTCTATTAGCGGCTGAGATACATGGATTTCAATGTCGCCAAACTTTAAAGCCGTTTTTTAACGTTTTTAAACAGCGGGTCTCAGTATCATATGTTTCTAGGGGCCTAATATTGATAGGAACGTTCGTGAAGTATACAGGTTGTGCAATATTTGTGACACGGGACTGGGTTGTCGTCCTTTGACTTGCGATGAGACCGAAAATATCAGCATAAAAATGTTCACTCAAACGCTCCTGTACAAAGTGTACTTGTTTGTGCGACCTGAAAACGGGACTAGGGGGAGAAAAATTTAGTTCCAGTGTATGCCTGAATGGACTGAAAATTTATAAGACAGCTGTAGAATTGACAGATTGTAGTAGAGACTGGTGCTAGACAAGCCAGACACAATTTACTATCCAAAGGCAACAATTTCGTTCTAGAAAGAAGCAGGGTGACACATTAATTACCGATTTTTTTTAAAATAGCACTTCGCACATCAATTTTTTGAACCCTTGATAACTGCACCGTCATCTTTCCAGGGGGTTTTCACCAGCTCGCCAGCCAGCAGAGTCCGGCTCCCACAACAGCATGGCCTCATTGAAGACGCAAGAAACTTCTATTGACCCGAAATCTGATACATCGTCAAGCGCCAACCCTCACGAAATTTCGGACGCGTACCACAGGGAAACCTCTGTGCTGACGCAGGACTCTGAATGCTCCTCGGCCACTGAGAATAATGAAGTCATTTCTCAGAGCCCCTGCGTCTCGATGTCACCTGAAAAAGATTCTGAAGCCGAGGGCGATGTGAGTCCTCCTGATGAATGCCGCCCGACCGACGGAGGAAAAGCAGCGCCAGAAACTAATGGGGAATTAAAATCTGAAGTAGGTTTTGTTGGACAAGGGGCTGAGAGTAGAGCGATGGAAAATGCAGCTGACCGAGAAACTGATTCCATTCCTGAATGTATGAACGCAAAAGTTGATGGAGAAGAATCCTCGAGCCAACCAGCCATAAACGGGTTCTGTGCACGACGCGTAAACGACGGCAATAGTGCGGCTGTAGAGTTTTCAATTGAAGCTTCTGACGACGTCGAACATAAAAGTGTTGGAGTGGAAGAAAAAGAAAAATCTGAAGTAGGAAACGCGTCGTCAAGAAATGAAAGCAAGGAGTCGAGGTAAAAAGTTCTGAGTCACTTTCGACGCCACTGGAATTCATTTATCTCTTAGCATCATCACGGGAACAAATGAAGTGGATTAGGTACGCGCGTGTGAAAAAGGTCAAGAAATTTTGTATATTTGAGCTAGAACTTCAGAGCTAAATGTCTTGAGTGTTCTTCAGTAATTATGTGCATTCTATGGAGATTGAAATTATTTGAATTGAAATTAAATATCTTGGTTACTAGGATGAAGACAAATACTCACTAGAACAGCAAGAGTGGTACCGTTAGAGGCGCCATGGCTTGGAAGCAGTGCGTAACGCCTCTATGTAGAAATGAATAACCTGCTAGAGCCGCAACACCGTAAGGTTTGAGCGCTGTAGTTCAAAGCCATAAGTCCTTTTCCACACTTTTGATTAATTTTTGTTGCAGTTTTTACTCAGGTGAAAGAGAGCCTTCAGTGTTCGTAGATCACAGAGGGATTGTGCCATATGAATTGAATCTCTTATAATTTCAGAATGCATTTAGAAACATTTAATTTAAGTCATGCGTAATATACGTTGGAGTGAGTTAAACACTCTCATGAACACTAAATCGCATCCCTGGTACTAAAAAAAATAATTCAGTACATAAGAATTCGTTTACTTCAGTTCAAGTGCCCAGGGCATCTATGTGCTTTTGTAAATACTCAGAAATGCTCTACGGTGTGGCCATTTAAATATATCTGATCAAGTTACAAATAATTGACGGTGTGTCACATACACTATAATTCAGTATGAACGTATGCACCCAACGATAAACCATGATTCATCATTCTCGTATCATGCATATTACAGAAATTCAAAGAATTTTGCATTGAACTCGAGCTGTATTGCCGGTCAACATCCATAAAAATTTTAAATCTTGATTGGTAGGTGAACTCGAAGTACGCTTATTTAATGAAAGGCTTCTGGCTGCATCGAAAGAACATTTGGGGGTTATGAACTTAACCTCTATGGAAAATAACATTTTTTGAAGAAAAAGAACTTAAACAAAGTGTGCTATAAATTAAATTTTCAGCATCTACATTACTGTCTTACAATCAACGATACTACGAGTTAGCAGCAGGACAACTTTGGTGGTCGGGTCTAGTTTGTGGGTGACCGATCAGCATTATTTGTTCGGATTACAAATAAAGAATATTAATACAGATGCGAGATACTAAAGTTATGAAATAATGTTACTGAAATTTGGACACTTGAAGTATCATCAAGGTTTCAGTATCTTTATAATAAGCGCTAGATGTTCTGTGTTTGGTGCTGCGTATTGTGTACAGAAGTTTAACCCCGCTCGCCTGGAACCGTATTAGTTAAACAACAATACAAGATGGTCATGATAGCTAGTGCCTTCTAGTTGAGTTATCAATGTATTGCGCCGAACACTTGAAGACGTACTTTTCCCACATGGGGTCCGATATGTCGCTCCAGATAACCAGTCTCATGCGGACAAAAAAATTACATAACTCGAATACTTTTCAAGAAGTTTTGTGCCTAAATACCGAGGAGCATCACAAGCAATTTTATTGTCGTGAAATATTGGTTTTAAGCGTGGCAAGTCTTACTCTAACTATTACTGAATAATCACTCGGCCTACTCGTGCATTGCGTGCATGTTCTCTGTATGACATTTATACAATAACATGGAGGGGACTTCGCGAAAGCTGCTGTTGCATCGACTGGGGGAGACAGGGTTGGAAAAATTATTCAATCCCAATGGGCCAAACGAAGCTTCAAAAATATGGTTACGTCCTTATGGAGTTTGACTTCTTGAAAATAAGGCAATATTTGTTCATTGGATGCCCTGTCTGTGCAGTGCTGGGCGTAGCCGCAGTGCATGATGTTGCTAAAATCTACGTAGGCACAAGAACTATTTTCCCTCCTCAACTATTAATTTAAAATTGAGCTTAATGGGCGGTAAAACTCACGCTTCTTTCAACTAAAGAAATGCTTCTAGCAGATATGTTCCGCAGCAGTCTTAACGATACGTCTTAAAATTAACCGCAAGCCTTGAAGCTTAACAGAGATCTTTAATGCATTTCCTAAAAGTGAAATTCTGCGCTACATAGAGCGGTGGGAGGCGCTACATAGAGCGGTGGGAGATACAGAGCGCCATATTTTCTCATGGAACAGGCCCCTGCGCTGAGATGGCTGGGTCCTTAAACGCTCAGTTGGGAAGTTATGCTCGTATGGTGATGAAGCAGCACTGTATGCTACATATTAAGTAGGTTAAGCCTTGAATGACGCAGAAATGGAATTAATCACGTTTTAAGTGGAAAATATATAGGGTAGGTTATTTTTCTACTGTTACTTTAATATTCCACTGTAAGATTTTTCGTTCAGTGTTCAGAGAACAATTTTTATTTGCCATAGCTTTGTAAGAAGCAGCTCATGAAGAATTAATATTAAGTTAACAGTATGGAGAATATAATTAATATTAAGTGAAAAGTATTCGAAGTAGATTAGATTTCCTTCAGACGCTCGTACAAATTAGCGATCAGCTTTGGCGTCGGATTATTTTGTCTGTACCGTGAATTTTTCTATTCATTTCATATGAACGAAAGGACTGATCTAATCAGTCATCAAACCCATTCAGCGTTACCGTGTAGCTGAATTCGGTCATCAAATAGATTCTTCAATAAAAAGATACGGCGAAGCTGAGTACTATGTACATTCATGTGCGAAATATTTTTGTACGTTCCATGACCTCAGGCTGTCCTCTGCATAGCACGCGTCGCCAGTTGGTTCTTTCGGTAGGGAGGCGATGCAGAAACAATTGTTAATTTTTCTCCCGTATTGTAGCTAAAATAGACAGTCCTACTCCGCCTAGAGCGCAAGATTGTAGTTGATACCGCTCTCTCTATCCTGATGACGACTGTACATAGAGCGGTTGTTTGCTGGAACCAAGACTGTGTTCAATGCCGGAGACGAGTGTAATGGAGATATTAATGTCAAATCTCCTCTGAAAATCTAGCCTATGTGTCGATCGTGCTTGCGACAGGTGGAGCTGCGAGGTAAAGTTTTAGTAAAAGTAAAGAGAGTGCAACAAAATTTCTGGTCTGGTACATCCATTGGCTTGATAAAAATGAAATGAAATGAAGAATGAACGAAAGTGTTTTTAACCTGAAACGAAATGAAGTTAAATTGTATTCTACTTACGTTGAAAAAATGGAAATACTGCTCTTCATTCTACGGGGTGTCCCAGAAAAAAGGAAACCCATTTTCAAANGAAAAAATAGAAATACTGTTCTTCATTCTATAACTCACGTGGTTTTTATGAAACCGACAAACGTGCTGGATCTTTCGGCCGCCAGCAGCAGGTGCCTTCTTTCACCAGTGGAAATGCAGTTAAGGTCTGGGTGAGGTCAGCTCGTCAGCTCGTGGAGAACAATAAGTTCCGATCAAGAAGAAAATCAGAGCAAATTTATTAACCTTGAGTGCCGGCTGCCACGCGGCGAACGAACCACAACGCGCGGAGTGCACGGTTTTCCGAGCATGCGCCTACCGAGCCAGACAATCCTCGCACCATCGTTGCATTCTTCACCCTATGCTTGACGCCAGCTTTATTTCTTCGCAAATGAAGATTTTTTGCGAACTAATGCTCATGTTATATAGAAAATATGTATGGCTTTCTATTTTCGTCCACAAATTGAACACAGCGAATGCAGGAATAAGATACGATTTCTTTAACGTAGAAGCCTTAACATATGGCTCAGAGCACTTCAGCTACGACTCTAGCGTGAGACTCAGCCGTAACATCTCGAGTCAGTTGTCATTGTTTTGGACGGTGACGCTTTTAGGCTCTACGTTTGTAATGAGAATAAAATCATCGCACCCAGAAATGCCCTGTAAATTAACATCGAAACATGGTTAGTCTTTATAACCGCCTTTTAATTATCGTATACTGGTAGATATACGGAACTCTGAGGTACAAAACCTAGATATATAGGCATTTTTTAGTCGATGAAATGCCACACATCCTAGTAAAAGATCCAGTGTGAGAGGATACTCGTATACTCTTAGCAGTAGGACCCGTGACCTTATCATGGGATCCGTGTAGGTTCCCGTAAGTTAGTTACTTTTTATGTGTGAAATTGACACCGTGTGAATAATGATACATTTATTTCTCATAAGGACTTGAATTTTTTCAGATCACAAATCACCTATAACAATTTGTTCGTAATTATTAACCTAAGACTAAGTATAAGTTCTGTCCGCTCGAACAGCCTCCGCGTAATGTTCTTATTATACACGTGCTAGAATGTGAGGGGAAACACTTTTACTCGAGTTCGTACCCACAGTTGGTTCGTATCTGAGAAGGCACATTCCGCAGCGACGGCATTACCGTTCTTCTTCTCTCGGCGTCGAGTTCTATCGTAGGAAATAAACTTTATTAATACCAACACCGTTTACCAGAGCACGTCGTTGGGGTTTTAATGCCTCATAACGACAGACGTGTAGGTCATGTGAGGAATGTGAGGTCGAAGCTTCATTTTCCAAGGGAAGCACTCCGTGGTTCCGCGAAAATTCGTTTATTTAGCCAGGAATAGAACCCGTAATTCTCAGTAGCAAGCGGAACAAGGTACCAGTGCGCCATGGAGTCTCCAAGAGGTGCACGTAGCGTGTATACCCCCCAAAACATGTATTATTAATAGTATTTCCACGGAGTTAACTGACACCTGTGCAGTGCACACGTGGCAAACTTTCGAGATCGGTCCGTGACTTGATTGTACAGCTGAAAAAATGATCATTTTATTATGAACAAAAATTTTACCTCATACCTACTCTTCCTCCTGATTATCTATTCTGCACTTTTAGAATCCTGCCTCATGATTCACAACAATTATTTTCTTCGGTCTTGTTTGGATACTTGATACAACGGAACACGCTCGTACGATAGTTTAACTCGGGCCTTAAGACTTGTTTATCCCAGATTACCGAGGATCCTCTACAAACAGACTGTCTGGGCACTGTCTGTTGACACATTCATCAGAAGCTGCAATGCTTATTCCGTTTAAATATTCAGGCCGTTTTCGGAAAACTTTTGGTTGCGGTAAAGTTGCACTAGCAGCAAAATGAAAGACGTTCTTTTCGTGGAACGTTTAATGCTGTCAGAGTAATTAGGTTCACTTTGTTCACTTTCACAAGCTCACTTTGCAGCGCTCTTCTGCAGTTGCTGGAGTTCAGCCTTCAACTCTTCACATCCTGATGAGGCTCGCGAGCTGCACGTAAATTTTACTTTTACCTGACTTCCACATAACTTAAACGGGCTTGAAGTTACCTTCCAAATAATGGATACGAATTCGACTCATAAAACATCTGTTAATTGACCCATTCAACTTTTTTCGCTCTTCCAGTTCACAAACACCAAACAACAAAAAGGACACTTCGGCGCCGGGCGCAATGGGTCAAGCAGGAGGGGCCCCATGTACTAGATTATTTTATGCGAGCATCTCTTATTCTTATTATTATTCCTATGCATAGAACAAATTATTCTTAATTATTCTTGACTAGGTGCGAGAGAGTGCAGTCACAAAAGACGTTCCTTCCCCAAAGCACGTGCAATAACAGAATTCACAACTGCTTATCACAGAGTTTTTCATGAGCTATTCGTTTTAGTTGAGACCACTGACACAAAACTACTGCGTCTTGGACATTCATGATTGTGCTCCTAATTTTAGTTGAGACCACTGACACAAAACTACTGCGTCTTGGACATTCACGATTGAGCTCCTAATTTTAGTTGAGACCTCTGACATGCAACCACCATTGCCTGTCTGCCTTTCAAGGAATGAACCAATAGCACCGTGCGGTTGACAAACTACATCTATTTTGAGATTTGAATACCCATGTCTTCTCTCGATGCTTGGCCGAGCTACTCGGTGGGACTATGCGCGCTAACCTCGGAAACATTGGACTAAGTTCGGGCACCACGTGCTGCGTAGGCTACACTCATGCGTCCATTTCTTTGGCAAGTGTTGCTTAACAGTCTTTTCTGAGGGAAGAACAGCCCCCCTGGGTGTCGAACCGGGGACCCTCTGACCAGGAGGCCAGCTCGCTTTCACTCGAGCCACAAAGCGCTCTGCTATTAAAGTTCCAGTCAGATACGAGGCTGCTCAGGTGTCAGCTGTGGCTCTATTGGCATAGGATGGTCATTTTTGGTGCCAACTACATCCACCTGTCACTACCATGTCAGTGGACACGGTCACTGGTCCCCATGTGCTGAGGCCAGTGGACAAGGTCAGTGGTCCCCAATGAGGCCGGTGGACAAGGTCAGTGGTCCCCATGTGCTGAGGCCACTAGACACGGTGAGTAGGGCGTGCAGGTTCAGGCCACCAGATGCCTCTGCGGTTCTCACAGGATTTGGTTAGAGAACTCCGCCAGCGCCAGGTGAGAGGGCGTGAGGGCTGCCACTGCCTCATATGCACGTGACGAACTGGGGCGCCCGTCGGTAGTTCACCCACTCTTCAAATAAGATTTTTGTGAACCCACAAAATTAAATGTTATTCATGCGTAAATGCGTTTCTGTACACCCACAAGGATTGCGCTCCCCAGAACAGTTGAAGAAACGCTATCTGGCGACTTTTTGTAAGAAAATGGATGGGTTCATATAAGTTGTTTTTGCAAGAAAGAATTTGATAGCACGTTTAAATTTTGGATCAGTTGGATTTTTCTCCGCCGCTGGACCACGCTAATGACTACACGAGACGTTAGCACGTTGACTCCGATTCTCCACAGAGGTAATATTGCATGCCGGCAAATATTTCTACTGCGAATTTAAAAATGAAGAATTTTGGTTTCACAAATTTGGTTACTCTATTAATTTTCTTTCTAATGAGAACTAGCTGATTCGATTGATAAACACAAATTTGAAGAAAACTCGAAAATTTCTATTTATACATGATAGTGCTTTGGTTACATTAGGTTAGGTTAGATGTGTACTATATATGACCCACTCCGGAGTCAACGTGTTAATGTCTACTGTAGTTTAATTTCCTTAACGAGGGACCTTCAATTTTTCCGCTGACTTTTGTATTCGTGTATTGAAACAGCCATTAAGAGACCAATAGCTAACCAGAGCTCATTTTTGAAGACGTGCGTGTTGTGGCTCGATGATCGTTCTACCTGCTATGGGAGCCCATATTTTCTTAAAATTGAAGTCGCGTTACTGAATTTAAATCGCAGTGTCATTGACTTTTGGTTTTCACAAACTTATGCCGTTGAAGAACCCTTGACTTTTTATGACGCTTATCAGTTTTTCGTCCTTAAAGTGACGTTCATGTGTCGACACAGATAATTTCAGTTCTCACGAGGAGTTCTTCATTTCAGCGTTTCTTTCCGTCTTCTGGTCGTGCTAGCTTTTTTTTCTAGTCAGACACAAATAAGTAAGCGTTAGTCCTAGCAAATAAAAGCAGTACAAAGTGGTTTTAAACGCTATTTATAGAATGAGCAATTCTCGATGAGGAAACCTCATAGGGTCGGTCACAATTTTCATAGTTTCTTATTTATTAGAATAAGGGACACCTTAGAATATAGTTTATTGATGAACTGAGACGAGTGAAACGTACTTCGGAGTTTTGGTGACGCAAATACGTGTACAGGTTACAGCGAGGGGGCTCTCAGCCAGTGGAATGCAAAGAGCTTCCCGTGCAGTGCTTCTCTCAACAGAGCTCCTTTGTACAGAGTCGGTGTACGAGTGGCTGTGAATTGCATGCCGGGAACCTGAGTGGCTAGGAAACTTCCCTGAAAATTTACTCAACTACAGTTCATTAACTACCAACAAAAGCAGTCGGTGCTTCAAAACTCTTAACTGTTGTTGTAGGCGGTTGTCACATAATTATCATATTGCTTGACCTTCTTGGCCCCCGCTTTTATTATTCTACAGTGTTGATGGTCGTAGAAAAAATGAAATCGTGGTCGGTTCGAGCTCATGGATAATTTGAGCCTGCAAAAAATTCACGCATGCCATCGTCGCTAGCATCGATCATTAACAAAAATGGACACATTATTTGTCTCCTGACTGAAAAGATGATGATGGATAATTTTGACGCAGAAGATTTGTAAGGGGACTCCTTATCAGACGTTATCAAAGATTTTCCTCACGCTATCTTTTCGAGAAAGTGTGTGCCGCTTGTTCGCTCTGCACGCGAGCTGCAGCCTGCAGTTGCCCTGTTGTTGGTGTTGGAGCAGGATGTATGCGTTTGCGTTCCGCGCATCGATCTGTCGTGCCGAGGCAAATGTTTTTTGTGTGTGACCCCACCTGGGTATCAGAAGAGTGATTTTTATTTTCGTGGTTCGATTCGAAAATATGAACTGTTCAAGTTCCTTCGCTGTGGTGCAGAGAAATACTCCGTCACGACAAATAGAAAAATATTTGTTTAACTGCTTGAAGAAAAATATCCCTGAGAATGTATCGTGTAAGTAATAATAATGTGTATACACAAAATCGTCCGCTGGGTTATACCTACGTATTGAAAATTTTCCAGCCTCCTTCACCTGTTCAGGTGCACTCTTAGAAGTTGGGGCACACGTCACGAGTATTTCATTTTTTCAGGATACAAGCAGTAAACTAATTTCATTCTTGCAGGATGTTTCGTGAAAATTAGCATAGATGTACAGTTTTTTATATATTTTTTTAATGGTGAGTGTGAGGGACGTAACTAGCAAGTCAGTTCAACGTTCAAGGTGTAGTCATAGACTTATAGGCCGTGCATTTACCCTATTTATATGAGGGCACGGCTAACACTTTCCGATCTTTTCAAGTCGATGATGAGCATGGCTCAAATTTTTGTTATTTTTGTGCTCTGTCATCCATCGTGTATTATGCCTTGTTTGCTTTATTATACTAAATTATTATGCTTATTTTTCTTTATTATCTTCCACTTAATACACTTTATTACCGATTATTTATTAAAATTTATTTGCTTTGTTATTCTTTACTTTGGTTTACGTTTAGGGAAGCGTAAACGACAGATGAATAATAAAACAAAAGTGGGTAAAAACGTCTCAAAAGAATTAGATGTGTATTAAAAGTATAAAGCTTTCGAG